>MU224864.1:735848-752648 GCA_018584345.1 Thuja plicata | reverse complement strand
ATATTGATCAAAAGGATGGAAAAGAGCATGTAAAGAATGATGTGATAAGATGCCTACCTCATGACATAGCAGATCTAGAAAAACTCATTTTCTGAGTTCTATAGACTATTTCTGGAGATGCTGACAGTTGATACCGAACTGGAACACAAAGATGGAAAAAACCTAGAAATTTTTTTCTGTTCTGATGTCGTCTTATGAAAAAGGTCGACCCTATACCACTTTTGCCAACTCAATCTGCTCAGCTCTGAAAGTGTCCCTGTTCACACAGTCTGAAAGAAATCTGAAAAGGGTATCCAGATCTGGCCTTGGATCTATAGTCCTGAACATGTACCTACAAGAAAAATGTTTGTTTATTATTGGGGAGGGGTTTTCCTTGGTCAAACCCCAGTTTTGGAATTAACCTTGAAATCAATAAAGTATAGAAAGCTAACAAGTAGTAGAATTGAATCTAATAGTGAAGCTATGATATTCAATAGGTATGCTAATGTAATTCAAATGTATGCCAATATGTAAGTATGAAAGCATGGAGCTTTAAAGACCATAAACCTTCATGATTGTATGCTTGGAATCCACCTTGGAAGGATGATGAAAGAGTCTTGAGGATGCACAAAGGATCTTGAAGGAAGATCACACCACCATGATGGCTATATCTAGGATTTGAATAATGAATCTTGAATGTTTGCACCTAATCCCTTCAAAGGCTTGAAAGCTTGAATCCTTAATCTTCAATGGAGAACTTGAATGCTCGAGAAGAAGAATTAAACACCTTGAGAGCTTGAGAACAATAGATGCTTGAGAAAAATCTTGATTAGAGCCTTTTTCACTTGGAAGACTTAGTTCGCTTGATGATGGTTTTAGAAAATGAGAGGAGAAGGCTCCCTTTTATATGAAATTAGGGCACAATCTTCTAAGGAGGCCTACATAGGATAATTAAATTTTCATTTAAGACTTTATCCCTAGGAGAGGACCTATATTAAATATAATTTAGGAATCCACGGTTCGGAGCCCAAAACAGCTGACCCGAAAGCGAGAAGAAACTTTTTGCAAAGACCGACAACCCGGGAACTGCAGGGTTCTAGGTTTTGGACCCTGAGACAGGGTCGAGGTCGGCCCTATCCTAGAAAAGGGCTGAGGTTGACCCTATCCTAGGGTAGGGCCAAGGTCAAACCTATCCTAGTAGGTTGACCCTGTCCCTGTATCCCAGAAACAGAGTCCTGCAATCCAAAATGCAGAAATCAGTCTCGAAAGTGGTATAAGGAGGAGCAGATCAGGGAGGATGATGTAGAAATGGGGGGATGATGTAATGGAGGTAAAATAAATCCCCTAAGGAGGGCTAAACACTCTTAACATGGAAGTGCTTCCATTTTAAGATGATACAGTTCCATGTCTTTGAGCTTGGCATCATAGAATTCTGTGGATTCTCTGTTAGTAGGAACAAAACTATTAGCTGACTGTGTGAGCGTATTACAAGAAGAGCCCATATTAGCAAGAACTATCACTTCTGCACCATGGAAAGGAAACTTGATGCACTGATCATACTTAGAGGGAACCACTTGCATTTCATGGATCCATGGTCTTCCAAACAAGATGTTATAAGTAAGAGGAATGTCTAGTACTTGACAAGTGACATCTCTTTCAACAGGTCCAACTCGAATGGGTAGCACAACTAAACCTTTAGAATTTGTTTCTTCTTCATCACATACCTTGATAGTAATTTTCATGTGGGAATCTATGTGATTTTCATCATAGCCTAGCTGAGTGAGCAAGTGAGCAAAGCAGATGTTGAGGCCAGCACCATTATCAATAAGGATGCGGTGGATGAGTTTTTTGCCAATCATGACCTCTATATGCAAAGGAGTGTTATGTGGGTGGGTGACCAAATGTTCATCTTCTTCTGAGAAAGATAGATAGTGCAATGAAGTCAAGTGACCCACCATAGATTGAAACTGATCAAGATTAATGTCTTTGGGGATGTTAGCCTCTGCGAGGGCTTTATCAAGAATTTGCCTATGAGGAAGCGAGATCATTAATAGCTCAAAGATGATTATTTGAGTGTTGGTTCTTTACAGTTGGTCGAGAATGCTATAATTAGCAGTAGGAGGTGTGGGGACCACTTTCATGGTCTTTTTGGTAGGGCCAACAATAGCTTTATCCATGGGTTGTTTTGATGCTTATGTAGTAGCAGGAGGGTCAGGACCTTTGAGAGTGATCTTAGCGTGGGATCTGGTAATGATGTTTGTGCAATTCTAAGACAATTTAGGTTTAGACAAGTGAGACCCAGGGCCTCTCAAGACAAACAAGGTCCTAGGATTAGGATCATCTCTGCTCCCCTTGATAGTAATCACATCACAATAATCAACTTCGACAGGTTCAATCATGTTGATGACATTTTCATTAGTGATATGCATGTAGTTAACCTTAACATTATTGTTCTTATTGTTGGAAGACTCACCTTTCTCGTGAGGAGTAAAGGGATCTTTAAATGCCTCGTGATCTGAATTCTTAATATGATTATCCACAACAATATCACCATTATCAATCAAATCTTTGACCTTATGCCGCAACTAAAGACAAGTAGAAGTCTTATGACCCTTGTGTTGGTGACAGTCACAGTATGCGTTGTTGTTCTACCAATGGGGTCATGCTTGTGGATCATTTGGATGCTTGTCCAAAGGAGTGAGAACCTGGTTTTGCACCAAAGTTTTGTAAACTACATCAAGTGGTTCTCCCAAGGAAGTGAATTCATGCTTGGGTTGAGGGGCCCAAGGTTTGTTGCTAGAGAATCTGGAAGGCGGCTGAGTGTTTGTTGCAGCCTTTTCTATAGTTTTGATCACTTGTATGCTAGAAGTAAGATTGAAAAATGGTTTTGAAGGACCTGAGGTCACATTATCAACCACTCCATCATTCACAACATCCCTATTCTTGTTGAAAAACATCCCTTTATCTTTGTTGGAAGAGGAGGAACCTTGTTTTTTGTCTTTGTACAAAGTCATTTACCCTTTCTTAACCATAAATGCCTCTATCCTCACAGCTTTCTTAATCATGCTATCAAAATTGAGGGGACCTTGAAGCTGTACCTGATACCCAAAACCAGGAGTGAGATTGTCCAAGAAGATGTCTAGTTTCTCAGATTCAGGTATTTTATGAGGATACTTGGTGCAAAATTGTCTCCATCTTTGGAGAAATATCTAGAATGGCTCCCCTTGTCTTTTCTTGAGATTGAAAAAGTCCCTAATATTGACGGGATGCTGTATGTTGTGAGAATAATGCTGGATAAAGAGATTTTTGATCTCATCAAAAGTCTTAATGTCGATGGGTAGTCGAGAAAACCACTCCATGGCAGGTCCACCCAGACTTCAGGGAAAGGGACGCATTAAATAAGTTTGATCATGAATGAACTCCATAGATAGGGCCCCAAATTCTCTCAGATGATCCTGAGGATTGGTGGTACCTAGATATTTATCATACTTAGGGATTTCCACACCCTTGGGAAAAGGTGGCATATGAAGACTCCTATCAAAAGGAAAAGGACAGATGCTCTCCATCATGAATTATTGTGTGGGTTTGTCCTTATCCTTTACAAGTTGGCTAATTTGGTTTTGCATATCTTGAATCATCTTTTGAAATTTGGTAGTCGTAGTCTCTTCTTCTTTAGTCACAAGTGTTTCCACTTTGAAATCTGGGGGTAGCTTAACTCCTTGGTTTGCCAATTCTAGAAAATATTTCTCTTTATCTTCTAAAAGGAGAATTTCCATCATCTTGATGAGAGCGCTATTAGATTTTGCAACATCTATGTCATTTTGAGTTATTGGATCATCATCATTACCGAGGATCTCATAAATGCTTGGGTTTTGATTTTGAATCTGATCATGTGGAGGAGGGCGATGGTGATGTTGATCACCTTGTTGACCCTGATCATTTTGAGATTGGTCATGGACCTCGCTGTATTGACCTTGTAGGAAATTGAAAGGGATTCCCATGTTGTTGATGTGGGATTGTGTTGTGTGCATAGGTTCAGTGTGAGTATGTGTATTGAGCTAAGAGTTTGTAGCCGATGTAACTTTTGGCTGGTCAAAGGGGTCGATGGGTTTAGAAGGATCAATAGGTTCACAAGGATTGATAGGACCAAAAGGATTGGTATGATCAAAAGGATCAATAAGGTAGCAAGGATTACCAATAGGGTCAACCCAAGTAGGTGACCTTCCAAAGTTTTGTTGATCTGGAAGAAATAAGTTCTATTGATCTTGAAACAATGGTTTAGGTTGTCTTCAAAACAAGGGATTATAACACAGCTGGAACACTGGTTTCTAATTCAAACTGGGATCTATACTGAATGGTGAGGAGGAATGTGAGGATCCCTCTTGACTATTAGATTTAAAAATAGGTTTGAAATGACCTCTTCCTTGATTACGAGATCTACCTCTACCTATTTTAGAACCACGAATGGGAAATATGTTGCCGCTTCTAGTCGTAACAGGCATAGATGAAGATGAAATGAGAGAGGACTTAGGATCCAACTCAGAACTCTATCTCTAGAAATAGAAAAAAGGAGATAAAGGCTAGAACAACCAAGATGTGAAATGCACCTGGCATGAATCGTCAAGAGTATGGCTAGAATAGTCGAGATGTGACTATCACGTCACAGGGTACAAAAGCACAAAAAGGTAGGATAGAGAACAAAGAGACAAAACAAGTTTGAGAAAGAATCGGTCGGTTTGCAACTCGAGAAAATTAGTTTTAGACTATAGAAAATAGGGAAACAGGCAATCAGATCTCAAACAAAAATTAGATCAGGTGAAAAACTCATTAGTCAATAGGAAATAGCTTTCTTTTTTAGGACACCAGAGTACAGATTTGCATGAGAAAGTGCTGGTTCACGTGAGGAAATTCATAGTTTATGGAATCTCACATGAGAAAACTCTAGGTTTTTATAGATGGACTCATTTTTTGAGACAAAAGTCAGATTTTGAGACACAGTCAGGACTATTCTTTGATAGAATTTCCAGATTTAGGATAGTTTTATGACAATTCAGATCAGCAATCTTAGTTTGAATGTGACAAGTAATCATTAATAAGCACAAAGTTTTGATCAAGCAATAGTGACGCAAGAAGTCATCACAAACAGTTCTACCAAGGACAAGGAAACTTGGCAGAATCATGGGAGTCTTTGTTTAATCATGATTGGATAGTTTAAGAATCGAAACAAGAACTTAGTTATCCCTATAAAAAAATGTTAGAGAAGACAAAATTTGTGCCTCACAGACTTATGTGTATGCGCGCACCTCACATAGTTGTGTCACCCTTGAGAGGGTGCCCATGTTTTTGGTGTTTCCAAGGACTAAATAATATATGTTCAAAGGTTACCCTTAAATTAGGGGACAGCATCATATACCACTTCAAGCATCCAGGTGCATACCTATGTTGAGAATCTAGGGGAGAGATTCTTCCCGCTCCCTACACAAAGATTATGTCTTCTTTCAGAGGTGATCTGGGTAAGTTTTTAGTGGGCTTCTATTCACAATAACCTTCGATGTCCCCAATATAGGGCTGGGGTCTTGTAGCCACACCAACACATGAAAGTCATACACCCCGGCAAGTAGGGCTAGGAGCGGCACCACTCAGTATAACAGACAAGGCTTTCTAAAGATGATAGTCAGAATCATGAGAAAGAAGTTACCATGGATTTGGAATTTTTTGACTTGACAAAGCATACTTTATTATAGTGAGGTGGAATCACCGACGACAGGTGTGTACTCACTTGGGTCATTCCCAAAGGTTCAACTTCCGACAGGCCCTCTAAAGGTGACACATAACTTGGCTTGGATTTGAGGGTCAGATTTTCTGATTCTCTCAAAGAGAGAAGAGAATGATTCTCTACCTTTTCACCTTACCCAAACACACAAGACATATTCATCACCAAGATAACTCCCCTCCAACCAATTCACAAGCTTTTGGGTTTCTGATTCTCTCAAAGAGAGAAGAGCATAATCCCCTGACAAGTGAATGTGCTAAAGGTTTTTTAACTTTCCTTGCTTCCCTAGGTCTCCATCATGTTAGAAAAATCTAGGTCTTAGATTCACCCATGGGCATCACTTCCATGTAATGAAGAGCCTATTCCCCTATTTTTCTATCAAGATTCCCAAGAAATTTTAACAAGGCCCTAGTTATACTTTGTGATGAAAGCAATAAACAAGCACAACATTTTAAAATGATCTTCGACAACCGTCCTACAAGAAAACCGTTAGCAAGTTTATGTCTTCATCAAGTGACCTACAGCCCACTTTTATGTTGTCAGAGAAATCAGAGAGATAAAAAAAGCAGCATGTAAAAATAATCAGGAAAATAGTAACAGTAATTACAAAATTTGTGAAATTACAAAGACTGTCACCAAGTCTCGCGTGAGGAAGTACAAGGCTTTGCATGAGGAAATGAAACATATAGGGTGAGAAAGTGCTTTGTCACGCGAGAGATCTCTAATTAAATAAAAACTTCATGCGGTACGCTCATAATTCTCGCGTGAGAATCCATACATAGAGAAGTACGGACGTACGATAGAGTACAAAATTTTGTTAGAAAATTTTCAAGAGTGAGGTTAGAAATCAATTTTCTTCCCCATAGTGGGTGCCAAAATGTATGTGTCTGAGTGTTGACCTCTAAATCAGCCACAACACAACATAGTCATTTCTCAATCATTGAATTGCGAAGAAGAACATGAATTGCTCATTCCACAATATCGATCGAATCGACCTGTTGCCTCCTATTTAGTTGGGGTGTTTAATTACTCTAAGAATGAGAGCCAACAACCATAGACCATTGCTAAAATGGAGGATTTGAAAGCTTTGAAAACTAAAATGAAAATTATTCTATATGAGAGATGCAATTGTAATCTAGGAATGAAGATGCAGATTTTAAGCTAAGAAACTTGAAAAAGATAACATAATTAAGCTACTAGATAAATGAACAAACTAAATTGAAATGAAGAATTCCATTAAGCTAAATGAGATTACACTAAATATGCAATAAAATCTTGGAAATATGAGAGAATTGAGACAATAATTCCCTATAGTTTTGGTACTCTAAAATTGCTCTCCCTCAAATGAAGGAAAGAAGGTCCATAATATAGAAAAACTTAAAGAGAGGATGAAGAGTTTCTTGGGAAGAAATGGTTGACTCTTCATCTCCATGGAGGAAGGTGAGACAAATATGAAGGAATTATTCAATTAAATAAATGAATTATTTCCACATTGGTGGCTTTTTTTACTTTATTTGAATTATTAAATTCAAGTGAGGATAATCCATTCAAATAACCAAATAATATTTAATTCCCTTGATGTGTATTAGCTAAAGGGGGTGGGATTAATTTAATTTAAAAGCACTTAGGACTTTAGAATTAAATTAATTAATCATAGGGATTTTTAGCTAATAAATCTTGAAAATTTAGGAATTAAATATGGTGTAAGATTTATGCAAATTTAGGTTTTCTGCATTTGAGACTAAGTAAATTAAAGAGAATTAGGAAGGAGAATTTGCCTAGTACAATAGGACTTCGATGATGAGAAAATGCACCAAAATTGATTAGAATTGTAAGGTGCCAATTTTGGGGTGTTACAACAGGTTGTTTCAAAGATGAGGCTTAATTCAAAGGTGAAGAACCAACTCCTTTAAGACTAACCTTTTCTTGAGCGTGGGTTATAAAATTTGCAGATTTAAACTCTTCATCCTTTTTCTTAACGATTATCACATTGAAATATTATGAATGAGATTGTTCAAACATGTTAATGATATTGTCATTGTTGGCATAAGTGTGGTTGACTTTAGCACCATTCTCAGATTTGGAAGCTTCTCCCTTTTCATAGCTAGGTAATGGATTTTTAAAGGCTTTATGATCAGTATTTGTCGTATGACCACTAACCTCAATTTCATAGTTTTCGATAAGATCTTGAATGACATGCTTGAGCTTTATAAAATTATTAGTTTTGTGACCTTTTTTAGATGGTATTTGCACTAATCATTATAATTCAACCATTTAGGTTTA
The DNA here is from genome assembly GCA_018584345.1 of Thuja plicata. NCBI lineage: Eukaryota > Viridiplantae > Streptophyta > Pinopsida > Cupressales > Cupressaceae > Thuja > Thuja plicata. The sequence continues at coordinate 744,613 of MU224864.1, read as the reverse complement.
ACTCCAGGCTCATAAGGTTTTGAATTATTAAGAAATGAGATGATGTTTCTAGCTAAAAGAGTCTTGAGAGTTGTCTCAAGAGTATTTTCGAAAGGATTAAAGTCACATTTAGGTTTTGGAACCTAGGGTTTGTCTTTCAAGAAGTTGCTTGATTTATTAAGAGGATTTTTTGTAGCACTTTCAGCACTTTTGGTGGCTTGGATACCACAATTCAGATTCAAGACTGTTGCCTTTGGTTTGGGATTGGTAGTATCAACCACCCCATCATTAACAATGTTTTTGTTCCTATTCCAAATTTTTTTATCCTTGTTTTTGGAGTTGGAACTAGAACCATAGTTGGTTTCCTTATAAAGGTAAAATTTACCTTTCTTAACAAGTGTATCCTCTATCTGGTGTAGGGCACCTCCCTATTCAACATTTTTATGTTGTTTAAGGTGTTTTTAGGAGTTTTTTTGTGTGTTAGAATAAGTTCCAAAAGGTTGGAAGCATGCTAGTCTAACTTCATGTTTGTAAGGGCCTTAGTGCTCATTAGGTCATTTTGGCCTCAATTTGTGAAAATTTGCCATTTTAGGGAAATATGGGTTGGAGGTATGTTTTAGGAACCTACATATTCTATTTAGGGTCTTAGAAGTCAACATCAACCATCGAGTTGACAAGGAAAGTCAGAATGCATCAAAATGCAAAAAGTTGCTCGAGCAACTTTTGCAAGAAATGACAAAATGTAGTTAGAACTGAATGTAACTACCCATGCTCGGCATATGAGCATGGAATCAAAGTTTTGGAAAGGTTAATGAGATTTTGGATTGAGACATTTACTTCTGACACCTCTGTACAAATGTTTGTACCTCCATTTGCATAATCTGCATTGTATCTTTACTGCTGTACGACTCTGTATGGATTGGCATAGGTGATCAGGCTTCATGTTAGTGTAGTGTATTCTTTCAACTTCCATATGAAATAGATAGTTTTTTTTTAGGTTCATTAGGATTAAAGGTACAAGTTTTTGAAGGCCATTGGTCTGACAGAGACAAAATAGTGCTGCCTAGATAGTGTTAGGAATAAGGTGTCTCAACCTTGGATAATTCCTATTCTTATTATTTGTTTTGTAAAATGTATTTTCTTGCAAATAATGTAATTAAGTGTGAGTGTACATGTCTAGTTGGCATGTTGATGTGTCACTCCACTTGATGTGTCAGCATCTTGAATGGTGTGTAAGGAGATCATGGCTGAAATAGTTATGACAGATTCCTATGACACGTAAGAGCTATTTCTAGGAGATTTCAATGATAGGTGAAGACATGCAAGACATGTGGAAACTGATAAAGTTGAGTACTTTACACTCTTCCACAATCGTATTTTCTCAGAGAATGGTAAAACCCTAATGCGGTTATCTTTGGAAGTTGCCCTAAAAAGGAAAGTGCATGATATAATCTAGTGCTACTGGATTTGTCTGGGTGTTTCGTTTGTCTCCTGAAAGAACTTGCATTGCAAGTGTGTTGTAACCATTGTGTTGAAGATAATAGATTGTGCAGGTTTTGGAGTGCTGGGGTTTTTTACCGAAAGGTTTTCCCTAGGGTAAATCATTGTGTCATTCTCTATTTTCTGTATGCATGGTATGTGGCTGCAATATCATTGTTAAAGTAGTTAACGAATCTATAATTGTAAGGGTTTAAAAAGAATTTGCACAATACTTTCCTATAGAGATTAGTGTAGGAAGTTGTTTCCGCACCTGAGTTTCCTTACAGATAGAAATGGCTCTAACCTAGTTTTCCTCAGGTGGAATTGACTGAAACAATGGGGAAAGTAGGTTTAGGTTCTATAGATATGATTTTTGTTCTTTTTTTTGTTGTCTCAATGGATTTCATAGGCCAACAATGAATCCCTATGGCTGACTGGTGAAACTAGGTGAGCCACGACAGGGGGAAGATTGAATTTTTTTGAGCACCCATGACCTTTTGGGGAAGAATTAGTAGCATTATTGGATGCACAAGATAGTCTCCTGAAATGATTCAAAGGTGGTAGGAGGAGAATCAAATATTGGAGACATGTTTAGTAATTAATCATGCTGACTAGTCCAGAGGTCTAATTAATAGGCTATAATCTAGGGCCTATAAGAAAGTAGGGTTTTGGGTGCTTCCAAAGTTTAGGGTTTTGTATTTTGATAGAATTTAGGGATGTATAAAATATTTTCAAGTTTATTTGTGGAGTCACTTGGAGTTTTTGTGAGCATTTGGCAAAACTCGGTGCAAAATGACCTGCTAGGATTTAGGCAATTAGGCCTCCTAGTGAAATAACAACCAATTGGATTGGTAAGGGGTTTTGATGTATTGGGATGAGTGCAGAATGACCTATAATGGTTCAAGAAGGGTGTCAAGAGTCTTGGTGAAAGTGTGTGAAGATCCTAGGTAGAGGATTGGCATTCTAGTGGTATTCTAGTGGAGTAAACTAGGCTTTTGATTAACTAGTTGGACTAGTTAAGCCTAGAAATCTTGGTGTCTTCTAATTACCAACTATACCTTGGAGGAGAAGTTGGTAGAGAGGGTCTTGGAGATCCTAGAAGAAGGAAGAACCAACAAAAAACAACCATTGGATGTTTGGGTTAGTCAATTGAGCAACTAGGAGTGAAGGAAAGCCTAGAGTGTTAATCCCTCTTCATCAGAGGGGTATCAGAGCTGGAATAGCTTGAAGATTGTGTATGTCTAAAGGCGGGGGGGGAGTCAAGAGGTTGACATCATTCCTCCTAAGGAAATGAGAAGGGATTCCATAGTATAATTGGTTCAAGGCCTCTTGGAGAAGGCTAATGTGTCTGAGACAAAGAGCAAGAAGAAGATCACAGAATGGGGAGATGAAAGTGATGGAGATGAGAGTTAGACAGAAGAGTCATCAAATAAAGGGAAGGAACCTAAGATATAAAAAGAACAAAAGTTATTCTTATATGCCTTCAAATATTTAAACAAGGATAGCATGGAACACATACCATACTATTGTGGCAGTTTGAATGGAGAGAAATTGTTGGATTGGCTAGAGGCCATAGATAATCAATTTGACTACAAGGAGGTAGTAGAGGAGAAGAGAGTTAGTTATTCTAAAGCTAGACTCAAGGGATCTTCATTAGTGTGGTGGAACATGATGTAGGATGAAAGGATAACCAATGGGAAGAAGAAGATTGTTTCTTGGAGAGAATGGAAATCAGGTTGAGGGCACAATTCTTGCCCATTGATTATGAAATCCAAATATATCAAAAGTTACAAAATCTAAGACAAAAATAAATGTCAGTGAGTGCTTACACCGAGGAGTTCCATAAACTAAGCCTAAGGGCTAGGAGACAAGAATATGAAATGGAGAAGGTAGAAAGGTACCTAAATGGGTTAAGATAGGGCATTGAAGATGAGATTAGCATGATGGCACCAAATAGTATGCAAAAATTCTTTCAATTGGCCTTGAGAGTAGAGGATAAAGCAAGAAGAATAAATGACTTCCATCAAAGAGGAAGGGGTGGCAGAAATAACTGAGTCTTTTAGTGAGGCAGGGGTAACTTTGGTAGAGGATAAAGCCCTAATAGACAAAAAGATAGTTAGTTCATGGATAGTAGTGGAGGAAACCAGTATAGAGGATCTTTCCAAAGGGGAGGATACAGAGGTAGAGGACCACCAAGAGGTAGGTTCCAACCCCAAGGGAGATCTAATTTAGTTTTCACTGGTAGGTGTTATAATTGCAACCAAGTGGGTCACACAATGGGTAGGTGTCTAGAGAAGGCTTCCTCATCTTTGATTAGTTAGTTCAAGAAGATGACACTCAAAGTGTTACTTCTCCCATTTCCAAGGTAGGGGTAGTACTAGATGGAGAGAACTTGATGTTAAGGAGAACCTTATTGAAAGTACCTAGCACCATAGAGCCACCCCAAAAAAATAACTTATTAAAGACAACTTATAGGTCTCATGGGAATATTTACAAGGTTATAGTGGACTCTGGATCCACTGAGAATATAGTGTCCACTGAGATGGTGGAGAAATTGAAGTTGAGAAGGATGCCTCATACCACACCTTACAAGGTTTCATGGTTGAACAAGGGTCAAAAAATAGTGGTAGATGAGAAAAATATGGTTGAGTTTGAGATTGGGGAATATAAGGACAAGGTCCTATGTGAGATATTGCCTATAGGTACATGCCATCTACTCCTAGGATGTCCATGGTAGTATGATGTCAAAGCTATACATGATGGAGAGAAGAACAATTATGTCATCACCAAGCTAGGGAAGAAATTACAAATGGATCCATTGCAAGAACCCAATGAAGAGAAGCATGTGGGGACAAGTGTGATGTTATTGAGTGGGAAAGAGTTTCTAAAGGCCATAAAGAAAGAGAAAGGAGTATGTTGTGCAGTAGTGATCAAACCAAAGGAAGAAACTAAGGAGAAAGTCTGTTTGCCACCAAAGATAAAAGATTTGTTGGAGAATTATCATGAAATAGTAGATAATGGTTTCCCAAGTACCTTACAACCTATGAGGGATGTGAGTTATCAGATTTACCTCATTCCTAGAGAAAATTTTCCAAACAAAGTAGCATATAAGATGACACCAAGCCAAAATGCATAGATAGCAAAACAAATCCAAGATTTGTTGGATAAGGGGTTGATAAGGAAGAGTTTGAGCCCATGTGTTGTGCCAATAGTACCTGTACCTAAGAAGGATGGAAAATGGAGGAAGTTTACAGAGTCCAAGGCTATAAACAAGATGACAATCAGATATAGGTTCCCAATGCCCCAGATAGAAGACTTGATGGATAATCTTGGAGGATCTTGTTACTTTTCAAAGGTGGACTTGAAGTCAGGGTATCATCAGATAAGGGTGAGGCCAGGTGATGAGTGGACAATAGGTTTTAAGACCAATGAGGGTCTATATGAGTGGCTAGTAATTCCTTTTGGCCTTAGTAATGCACCTAGCACATTCATGAGGCTCATGAATGAAGTGCTGGCAGAATTTATTGGTAAGTTTGTAATAGTTTACCTTGATGATATTTTGACATTTAGCAGGTCTAAGGAGGAGCACATGAAGCATTTGGAGATGGTCTTGAGGAGGCTACATTAAGAAAAGTTGATGATCAATCAGGAGAAGTGTGAGTTTCTAAAAACTAAACTTGTTTACCTTGGTTTTGTGGTTGCTAATGGATGCATGAAGATGGATCTTGAAAAATTTAAGTCCATTTTGGAATGGCCTACACCTAGGTCTATAGGGGATGTTAGGATTTTCCATGGATTGGCCTCCTACTATAGGAAACTTGTGAGAAATTTCAGTCATGTATGTGCCCCAATTCTAAACACCATAAAAGGTGGAATCAAATGCAAGTTTGAATGGACAGTAGCAGCAGACCAGGGGTTTGAAATGTTGAAAAAGAGGATTACATAGCTACCTACACTTAGATTTCCTAATTTTAATCAACTCTTTGTGGTAGAGTGTGATGCTAGCAAGTTGGCTATAGGAGCAGTACTAAGCCAAGAGGGACACCCTGTGTAAGTCTTCTCTGAGAAGTTGAATGAGGAAAAACAAAAGTAATCCACCTATGATTTGGAGTTATATGCCATGGTACAAGCCTTGAAGAAGTGGAGACACTACCTTCTACCTAGGCAGTTTGTGGTCTATACTGATAAGCATGCCCTAAGTTTCCTAAATGGACAAGAAAAACTAAATTAGAGGAATATGAAGTGGGTAGAATCATTGTAGGCTTACACATTTGTTATTAATTATAAGAAGGGGGTTAGAAACAAGGTTGAAAATGATCTTAGTAGAAGAGTACTCACAATATAGGAGATACAACTACAAAGTGTAGGATTGGATGATTTGAATGACCTCTACAAGGAAGACAAAGATTTCAAAGAAGCTTATGAAGCTTGTGTAAAGTTTCAACAGGGGTTGAAGGTGGATTTCAGTGAGTTTGTGTTGCAGGAAGGCCTATTGTTTAGAGGTCATCTTATGTGTATACCTTAGTGCTCAATGAGGGAAAACATTGTGAAGGAGAAACACCAAGGAAGCTTGGGAGGCCACTTTGGAGTGGATAAAACTTTGGAGTAGGTGCATAGGCATTACTATTGGCCTAAGATACAATCAAATGTGAGGATATTTGTAGAACAGTGTCAGATTTGTCAGAGGGAAAAAGGAAAAAGTAGAAATAGTGGGTTGTATCAACCATTATCTATACCCTAGAGGCCTTGGGAGTGCCTTAGTACGGATTTTTTTTTGGGGTTACCAAAGTCACCTAGGGGACAAGACAGTGTGTTTGTGGTGGTGGACCATTTCAGCAAGATGGCACACTTCATTCCATGCAAGAAGACCAATGATGCCTCTCAAATTGTAGGGCTATTCTTTAGGGATATAATAAGAATCCATGGTTTGCCTTTGAATATTGTCAGTGACAGGGATACAAATTTTGTGGGTCACTTCTGGAGAACTCTTTGGAAGATGCTTGGTACTAATTTGTCTTTCTCCTTAGCCTACCATCCACAATCAGATGGGAAAATAGAAGTAGTGAATAGGTCATTTGGGAATTTGTTGAGGTGTTTGACCAAACAACATGGACAATGTTGGGATCATATCATAGGGTAGGAAGAATTTGCATACAATGACTCCATTAATAGGAGTATAGGTAAGATCCCCTTTGAGATATTTTATGGGGTCAATCCTAGAGGGATTTTGGTGCTAAGGGATCTTATTTTGAGGAACAAGAAGAGTGCACAAGGAGAGTCATTTGAAGAGCAAATGAAGGAGCTGCATGATCAAGTCAATAAGATTTTACTAAAACAAGTGGAGAAGTACAAAACCAAAGCTGATAAGACTAGGAGGGACTTGCAATTCAAGGTTAGGGATCTATTACTTGCCTACCTCATGAAGGAGAGGCTACCCAAAGGCCAACCAACTAAGCTAATCATGAAGAAGATTGGATCACTGAAGATTTTGCGTAAATATGGCAAGAATGCCTATGAAGTGGAATTGCCCCCTGATTTGGGAATTCAACCTATTTTAAATGTTTGTGATTTATACCCCTACAAGGGATCACCTCTAGACCCAGGTCTGTCTACACTTGCAGATTTGGAGGAAGATGATTGGGTGAAGATTTTCCTACCCCAAAGCCATTGAAATTAGAAAGTGTCTTGGACTCTAAGGTGATAAAGAAGAAAAGGAAGGGTAACTATAAGGAGTACCTCATCAAATGGTAGGGACTACCTAAAGCTGAGGCCACTTGGATGACAGAGCTGGATATTCTGAAACATGGGGTCACCATTGAAGACCTCCTAACTCAAGGGACTTGAGTTATTTTTCCTAGGGGAGTATGGTGTAGGGAACCCCCCTATTCAATGTTTTGATGTTGTTTAAGGTTTTTTTAGGAGTTTGTGTGTGTGTGTTAGAATAAGTTCCAAAAGGTTGGAAGCATGCTAGTCTAACTTCATGTTTGTAAGGGCCTTAGTGCTCATTAGGTCATTTTGGCCTCAATTTGTGAAAATTTTCCATTTTAGGGAAATATGGGTTGGAGGTATGTTTTTGGACCCTACATATCCTATTTAGGGTCTTAGAAGTCAACATCAACCATTGACTTGACAAGGAAAGTCAGAATGCATCAAAATGAAAAAAGTTGCTAGCAACTTTGAAAGTTGCTCGAGCAACTTTTGCAAGAAATGAAAAAATGTAGTTAGAACTGAATGTAACTACCCAAACTCATTATATGAGCATGGAATCAAATTTTTGTAAAGGTTAATGAGATTTTGGATTGAGACATTTACTTCTGACACCTCTGTACGGATGTTCGTACCTCCATTTGCATAATCTGCACTGTATCTTTACTGTTGTATAGCTGTGTACGGATTGGCATAGGTGATTGGGATTCATGTTAGTGTAGTGTATTCTTTCAACTTCCATATGTAATAGGTATTTTTTTTTAAAGTTTAGTAGGATTAAAGTTACAAGTTTTTGAAGGCCACTGGTCTGACAGAGACAAAACAGTGCTGCCTAGATAGAAATGGCTCTAACCTAGTTTTCCTTTGGTGGAATCGACTAAAACCATGGGGAAAGTAGGTTTAGGGTTATTAGATAGGATTTTTTTTCTTTTTTTTGTTGTCTCATTGGATTTCATAGGCCAACAATGAAGCCCTATGGCTAACTGGTGAAACTAGGTGAGCTAGGACAGGGGGAAGATTGAATTTGTTTGAGCACCCATGACCTTTTGGGGAAAAATTAGTAGTATTTTTAGATGCAAAAGATAGTCTCCTAAAAGGATTTGAAGGTGGCAGGAGGAGAATCAAATATTTGAGACATGTTTAGTAATTAATCATGTTGATTGGTCCAGAAGCCTAATTAATAGGCTATAATCTAGGGCTTGCAAGAAAGTAGTGTTTTGGGTGCTTCCAAAGGTCAAGGTTTTGGATTCTGATAGTGTTCAAGGATGTATTTAAGATTTTAAAGTTTTTTTGTGGAGTTACTTGGATTTTTTGTGAGCATTTGGCAAAACTCAGTGCAAAATGACCTACTAGGTATTAGGCAATTAGGCCTCCTAGTGAAATAACAACCAATTGTATTGGTAAGGGGTTTTGATGTATTGGGCTAAGTGAAAAATGACCTATAATGGTTCAAGAAGGGTGAAAAGTCTTGGTTAATGTGTGTGAAGATCCTAGGTAGAGGATTGGCATTCTAGTGGGATTCTAGTGGAGTAAACTAGGCTTTTGATTAACTAGTTGGACTAGTTAAGCCTAGAAATCTTGGTGTCTTCTAATAACCAACT
>MU224864.1:680034-730169 GCA_018584345.1 Thuja plicata | reverse complement strand
GACAAGAAAAAGTTTGAGACTTTTGAATACTATAAAGGTGGTTCAGTAAGAATGGGTAATGACACACCTTGTCCAGTTGAAGGTAGAGGAACCATAATGTTGAATAACCAGATAAAATGTGAAAATAGTTATTGGGTAAATGGATTGAATTATAATCTATTGAGTGTTTCTTAGTTGAATAACTCAGGTCACAGAGTAGAATTTGAAAATAAGAAGGCAAAGATCTTCAATAAATCAAGAAATCTAATTGGTACTAGTGAGTAGACAAAAGGTAACTTATTCTATCTGAATGATACTGAAACCACTTGTTTGATTGCTACAAATGAAGGCATATGGTTGTGGCACAAAAGATTGTGTCATGTGAACTTTGACAACATGATAAAGATTAGCAAAAAAAAAATGTTAGAGGCTTACCGACGATGACCAAACCTAACAACATTATGTGTAAGAATTGTCAAAAAGGTAAGATGACAAAGTCTAGTTTCAAAAGAAAAAACCATACATCTAATGCCATTCTAGAATTAGTCCATACTGATTTATGTGGACCTATGAGGACAAAGAGTTATTATGGAGATAGATATTTTATTCTCTTTGTTGATGATTACTCTAGAATGATGACAGTCATATTTCTAAAAGATAAATCAGAAGCATTTAAGATGTTTAAATGGTATAAGGCAATGGTTGAAAAAAAAAGTGGTAAAGAATTTAAATGTTTAAGGTCAGATAGAGGAGGGGAATTTATCTCAGATGAATTCACTAACTTTTGTAATGAGCATGGAATCAGAAGACGGGTCTCTGCACTGAGAACACCACAACAAAATGGAATTGCTGAAAGAAGGAACAGATCCATAGTTGATTGTGCAAGGACACTAATGATCGAGGAAGGCATCACCAAAATATTATGGAGAGAAGCTATCAGTACTGCTATTTACACATTGAATAGAGTACAATTGAAGAAAGACACCAAAAAGAAACCTTATGAGATTTGGTATGGATACACACCCAGTGTGAGTTATTTCAAAATTTTTGGTAGTCAGTGTTATATATTAAAAGATGATAGAAATGGAAAACTTGAATCCAAGAGTGATGAAGGAATCTTTCTAGGGTATTCTACCAAGAGCAAGCCTTATAAATGTCTAAATAAAGCCTCTAACAAAATTGTTGAAAGTTCAAATGTGAAGATAGATGAATTTTTAGAGAAGAATGAAAAGGAAAGCACTAAAGAACTAGAGGACTAGAATAGGTTTTCTCATAATGAGGAACTTGAAACTCTACCTGACCAACAATGTAGAGATCCTGAGCAACAGATCATTGCACATGAGCATCAGGCTGCAAATACCGACGATTAGAATATTGCTCAAGATGATGCACAAAGTGATGAAGAATAGAATGAAGAACAAAATGATGATCAAGCTGATAGACAAAGAGTTGAACCTGTACTTGCAAGATATGTTAGAAATAATCATCTATAGAGCTAGAGCATAGGAGATAAAAAGTTTGGTATGAGAACCAGAAGTAAGTCTCTAAATACAAGATGTCTTATTTGTGATTATGAGCCCAAATCTATCAATGCTGCACTAGATAATGATGAATGGATAAGTGCTATGAATGAAGAGATTGAGAAGATAGATAAAAACAAGACATGAAAACTTGTACCTTGACCAGATGACAAGAATTTCATTGATACAAAGTGGATATTTAGGAATAAGTTGAATGAGAATGGAAAAGTACTAGAAATAAAGCAAGACTAGTATGCAAGTGGTATGCACAAGAAGAAGGGATTGAATATGGAGAGACCTTTGCACCCATTGCTAGGCTAGAAGGAGTGATAATATTACTTGCTTATGCTTCATGTAAAGGATTCAAGGTATATCAAATGGATGTCAAGTCTGCATTCCTAAATGGAATACTTGAAGAAGAGGTATACATTGAAAAAGAAGAAGGGTTTGTTGATCCAAAAAAGAGGGACATGGTATGTAGACTACAAAAAGCCGTGTATGGATTGAAACATGCACCTCGAGCTTGGTATGAAAGACTTCATTCCTATCTTATAAGTATTATATTTGTAAGGACTAGTGAAAACAATCATCTTTATTTGAAGGAAGATATTGATGCTAACATTTTGATTGCTGAGATATTTATTGATGACATCATATTTGGAGGCAATGATATGCTATGCAAATCATTTGCAAATGAAATGAGCAAAGAGTTTGAGATGTCTATGTTTGGAGAGATCAAGTTCTTTCTTGGTCTACAGATCATGCAACAAGATGAAGGTATTTTCCTTACACAATCCAAGTACATCAAAGAAGTACTAAAAATATTCAAGATGGAAGAGTCCAAACCAGTTGCAACACCGATGGAAATTGGATGTAAGCTGACAAAGGAAGACAAGTCATCAGAGGTAAATCAGACTTAATACAAATCAATGATTGGAAAACTAATGTATGTCTTACACACTAGACCAGATATTGCACATGCAGTAGGAATAGTTACAATATTTTTTTCTAATCCCAGAGAATCACATATGACTACTGTGAAAAGAATCCTACGATATCTGAAGAATGCAGAGGAATATAGCTTATGGTATAGAAGAGAAGGAAAATTTGAACTAAGGTCTTTACTGATGTTGATTGAGCTATAAATATTGATGACCAAAAGAGCACAATTGGAGGAGCATTATTTATGGGTGACAGACTTGTCACATGGATCAGCAAGAAGCAAGGATGCATCTCTCAATCTACTGCAGAGGTAGAGTATGTTGGTGTTGCTGCAAACTTCTCAGATATTGCATGTATCAAACAGTTACTAGAAGGTATGCATATGAAAATTTTAGAACCAGTAATCATCTATTGTGATAATACAAGTGAAATAAATATTTCTAAAAATCTAGTCATGCATGCTAAAATGAAGCATATTGCCATCAAGTATCATTATTTAAGAGAATGAGTTCAAGTAAAGGACGTGATACTTGAGTATGTGCAATCAAAGGAACAATTGGCTGATATCTTCACCAAGCCACTTCCCAAGGATGCATTTGAATACTTGAGAAAGAGACTAAGGGTTAGACCCTTGTCTATTGGTCAGTAAGATGAATAGAAGGTTGCATCAACCCACATATTATCAGAATATCATTCATGTTGATGCAAGCAGAAAGATGGACTTCAAAGATATATCTATACATAGCAAGGTATTTATCTACTCTAAGCACCAGAGTTATTACTGATGGATTGGGAAATTCAAGGAATATATTATGGATATAAAGGATCCATTTGGCATCACTGTCAAAAGCTTGTTTGACAAAGATGATTATTTGGCATTGCTGTCAAAGGGAGAGAGATATCTCATTATCATACTAATAAAGGGAAATATTATATCCATTATCATCTTAGGGAGAGATCATATCCATCAAAATATCCAAAGGGAGAGATGTAACAAGAAAGGGAGAGTACACACAAAGAGAAAAGAATTGCTGAGAAGAGACACCACAAGAAATGAGAACACTCAAAGGGAGAGAGTTTAAAATAGAAGGAGAACACATACATCAGAGAAAGAAATATTCTACATCTATCCAATGAAGGCATTGAAGACAGAAAGAAAGATGCAAGAATCAAATCAAAGCTATTTGAGCTTACCGAAAGCCAGATATTTGTAATAGTTACATTAGAAAAGCTTGATGAAACTGTATATTTCATATTGCATTAGTAATAGTATAGTATGATAATGTAGTATGTTTCCATCAATGCCAAAGGGAGAGATAGATGACACGTAGCTGTTTGAATGTTTGAAGATGTTAAGTTGATGATCGTGCAATGCATTAAATCAGTTAATGTATTGTATTTTCATTGATGTAACCTTGATATAATTTGTATGGTCATGGAAATCTTGCCAAAGACTTCAAAGAACTAATGAATCAAAGGTTATGCTATCAGTAATGCATATAAGTCAAGTTTTCACTAAGCGACTGTATACACTGACGGAGTGCATGTCAACAGACAGAGTAAAAGTCATAGTGTTACCTGACAAGAAAATGCACAACATTACCGGCGAGAAGAGTTATAGTGTTGCCCGATGAGAAAAACACAAAGTAACCCGATGGAAAGAATTTCAGTGTTGCCCAACGGAAAAGACCAGGACGGAGATCCCGATGACAACTGAAGTCACACAGATGGAACTGTCAGTTATCATCTATGACTAACTGAAGTATTGACTGACAGAACAGAGAGTTCAAAAATGAAAAAATGCTTAGCTGTCAAGAGCTATAAATAGACTTAATGGATACTTATCATTATTTTAATCATCTAGATAAAGCCAGAGATAAGTAATTGATTTAAAGCTGATTTATCCAGTTGGCAAGAAGATCTCTTTGAGATAAAATTGGAGTTTTCTTTAAATCTACAGGAGAGAATTGTGGATCACACCAATAATCAAGAAAGCCAAGAAAACAAAAAACATGTCTATATAGAGACAAACCCAATTCATTACGAATTGGAATGGGAGAGGTGAACAAGAGAAGAGGAAATATGCTAAAGAAAATCTGAAGGAGAAGAAAGCCTTCTTTTAGTCCTGATCAAAAAGCTAAATAAAGAGTTAGATTCTGCAGACACCAAAGGACAGTAAGACAGCATCACAAAGCATAACAGAGTGGAGCAAAGGTATAAGATTGATTATGTTTATCAGAGAGGTAATGGACTTACAATAGATCTGAAAATCTTCAATTGAGTTGTATGTATGAATAGATCATTAGTGTTTCAGTTTAACCATTGAAGCATCAAGTCTCTTAACCGAGAAGGACTTAAAATTATTTTACAATTGAGATACATCCCAAGGAGTATCAAAAATTTTGATCATAAAAGTAGCATTGGATATGCCCGATACCTATTGACAGGCCAAGTAAGTTTTTGATCAAGGATGGTAGCATTAGATGCCAGATACTAGGTGACAAAATATCTTTTAAATCCTCTAACAAGGTCACACCTAATAGTGTGTTTGTAACCTTTAATAGGGTTGGCTCCTAATAGAGCTCACTTTAGAAGAGTGAAAATTTGGGGTACCAGTCCTAGTGGTTTTTACTCTAATAGAGTTTCCACATTAAAAATCATGTGCTATGTGTTAATGTTTTATTACTTTACAATTTTACATTTCACATATGCAATTCTGGATTTATCGGTATACTTAGCATATTACTATGTTTTGGTAAATAGTTAATTGCTTATCGGTAATCATATAGAAGAGAGATTTACTAACCAATCCAACAAGTAGAAAATTGATATAAGTGTTTCAAGGCATTCATCTTGTAGGACAGAAGATAACTAGAGACATAATGTGTGGTTATAAGTTTTAAGGGTTGATTTGTGGATTAATTTTTGAGGCCACTGATTCACCCCCCCTCTCAGTTATTACTAACAGATATATCATTGTAGACCATCTCTTTGCTTGCATCAACATGATTGATCTTCTGATAATGTATAGGCTGATGTAACCTCCAAGTTAGTTTAGTGACCAATAGACAAGGGTCTGACCCCTAGTTTATTCCTCGGGTACTCATATGTATCTTTTTCTAATCTCTTTGTGATATGTCTGCTAATTATTCTTTGGATTGTACATACTATAGTATCACCTCTTTTCCTTGCACTTGTTCTCTTAAGTAATGATACTTGATAGAAATATGCTTTGTCTTAGCATGCATGATAGGGTTCTTTGAGATGTTTATTGCACTTGTATTAACATAATAGATAATTAATGGATCAATGATTTCCATTTCATACCTTTCAGTAATTGCTTGATCCATGCAATGCTAGAGCAGTTTGTAGTAGAAGCCATATATTCTGCTGCTGGAGTGTATTGTGAGATGCATCCTTGATTTTTTCTTATCCATGTGACAAGTTTGTCTCCCATAAATATTTCTCCTCCTATTGTGCTCTTTCTATCATCTATGTTTCCAGCCCAATCTACATCTGTATAGACTTAAAGCTCAAATTTTTCTTCTTTATTATACCATAGACCATAGTCTTCGGTATTCTTTAGATATGTCAGAATTATTTTGACAACAGCCATGTGTGATTCTTTGGGATTAGCAGAGAATCTTGCAACTATTCCAACTGCATGTGCTATATCTGGTCTAGTATGTAAAACATACATTATTTTTCCAATCATAGAGCTATATAAGGTTTGATTTACCTCTGTTGACTTGTCTTCCTTTGTCAGTTTTCATCCGATTTTCATCATTGTTCCCACTGGTTTGGAGTCTTCCATTTTGAATATCTTAAGAACCTCCTAGATGTATTTGGATTGTGTGATATAGATGCCTTCATCCTGTTGTAGAATGTGTAGACCAAGAAAGAATCTGATCTCTCCAAACATTGTCATCTCAAACTCTTTGCTCATTTCATCAGGGAATGATTTGCATAACATGTCATTACCTCCAAATATGATATCATGAAAAAATATCTTAGCAATCAGAATATTATCATCAATATCTTCATTTAAATACAAATTATTTTTATCACTTGTTCTTACAAATCCAATACTAATGAGATAAGAGTGAAGTCTTTAATACAATGCTCTTGGTTCTTGTTTCAATCCATACAAGGATTTGTGTAGTCTACAAACCATGTTTCTTTTGTTAGGATCAACAAACCCTTCTAGTTGTTCAATGTATACTTCTTCTTCTATTATTCGATTTAGGAATGCAGATTTGACATCCATTTGGTATACTTTGAATCCTTTGAATGTAGCATAAGCAAGTATAATTCTTACTCCTAGTCTAGAAATAGGTGCAAAGGTTTCTCCATAGTCAATACCTTCTTCTTGTGCATACCCTTTGCGTACTAGTATTTCTTTGTTCCTTGTGACTTCTCCATGCTCATTCTATTTGTTTTTGAATATTTATTTGGTACCAATGATATTTTTGTCATCCGGTCTAGGTACTAATGTCTATGTCTTATTCTTTTCAATATACTCAATCTCTTCATTCATTGCACTAACCCATTATTGATTCTCAAGTGCAGTATTAACAGATTTAGGCTCAAAATCACAAATCAAAAATCTAGTGTTCAGTGACTTACTTCTTGTTCTCATTCCAACCTTTTTGTCTCCTATGATCTAGTTCTGTGGATGGTGTCTTCTGACATACTTGGATAGTACTAGTTTAGATCTTTGTTCATCATTCTGATCATCATCTTGACCTTCATTTAGATCTTCATCTCTCGGTACATCATTGTGAGCAATTTATTAATTTTTGATGTGTACAACCTATTGCGTGGGTGCATTGTTCTGTCGCTAGGTAGCGATACGCTCAGGGTAGAATGTTAGGTTCTTCATTATAGACAAATATGTTGTAGTCTTCTGGTTATTTTCTTCTTCCCTCAACATTTTTCTCAGAAAATTCATCCACTTTGACATTTGCACTTTCAATGGTTTGTTAAAGGATTTTTTAAGACATTTATAATCCTTTCTTTTGGTAGAATAACCTAGAAATATTCCTTCATCACCTTTGGATTCAGGCTTTCCATTTATACCATCTTTCATAATAGAACATTGATTTCCAAAAATTCTAAAGTAACTTACATTAGGTGTGTATTGATACCATAGCTCATAAGGTGTCTTATTGGTGTCTTTCTTCAATTGAACTCAGTTTAATGTATAGACAATAGTACTTACAACTTCTCTCCAAAATGTTTGTGTTATGCCTTTCTCAATCATCAATATTCTGTCACAATCATCAATTGATCAATTCCTTCTCTCAGCAATCTCATTTTTCTATGGTGTTCTTGGTGCAGAAACATGTCTTGTAATTCCATACTCATTACAAAAGTTAGTGAATTTGTCAGAAATAAATTCTCCTCCTCTATCTGATCTTAGACATTTTAGTTCCTTTCGACTTTGTTTTTAAACTATAGCTTTATACCATTTAAACATCTTGAATGCTTTTGATTTCTCTTTTAAGAACATAACAATCATCATTCTATAATAGTCATCAACAAATAAAATGAAGTATCTATCACCATAATAGCTCTTTGTTCTCATTGGTCCACATAAGTCAGTATGGACTAATTCTAGAATAATATTAGATGTGTAGGTTTTTCTCTTCAAACTATACTTTTTCATTTTACCTTTTTGACAATTCTTACATATGACATGGTCAGGTTTTAACATGCTCGGTAAACCTCTTACCTTTCTCTTTTTTCTTATCCTAACCATGTTGTCAAAATTTACATGACATAACCTTTTATGCCACACCCAGATGTTTTCATTTCTAACCAATAAACAAGTGGTCTTAATATCATCAAGATAGAATAGGTTTCCTTTTTTTTGTTCACCAGTACCGATCAACCTTCCTGATTCATTATAGATCTATGCCTTTTTGTTCTCAAATGCAACTTGGTGGGCTATGTTATTTAGCTGTGAAACACTGAATAGATTATAGTAAATTCCCTTCACCTAATATGCATTTTTACATCTGATTAGATTATTCAACATGATTGGTCCTTTACCTTTAACTGGACAAGGTGAGTCATTACCCATTCTTACTGATCCACCATTATAATATTTGAAAGTTTCAAACTTTTCCTTATCTCCAGTCATGTGGTGAGAACAACCACTATCAATAATCCAGACATCATTTTTACTAACATTAGATATGAGTGCAATCTCAACATACCTTTCTTCTTCGTCTGAATGATCCTTCATAGCAACAAATACTACCGCAATATCTTCATTAGACTCAGTGTCAGTATTTTCATGTTTGTTCTCAGCTAGGTAACAAGCCTTCTTTCCTTTTTCCTTTTAGTCTGGGTTATCTCTTCTGTTAGATTGTCAGGTGCTTCGGTAATCCCAATCATCACCTCTATCAAACTACTTTTCATAAGATCTGTCATTATTTCTGTCTTCTTTTCTCTTGTTAGGGAAGCTAGTAGTAAAGTGTCCAATCTCTTTGCAATTAAAGCATACCAATGTTAATTTATCTTTGTATCTACCTTTTCCTCTCTGCAATCTTCTAGCCATTAGTGCTTCAATTTCATCAAGTTCTTGTTCATCACTATCACTTTGACTCACATTTATCATAGTGTTTTTATGACTTGATTTAATTAATTTTAGAGAAGATTTGAATGCAAACTCAATACTTGGTAAGACACTATTGTCAAAGTTATTCATCTCAAATGAAATAAGTCTACCAATAAAACTATCTAGAGTAATATTGTTATTTTCTACTGGTCTCATTTCTTTTATTGCAGATACTCTAATAGAATAAATGACAGTAGGGTTTTGAGAATTTTACTTACCACTATTTCTTATTTGAGTACACCTCCTAATCAGATATAATTAACAACCTCTTTGATTCTTCTACTATACTGAGTGATGTTTTCTCCTTCTTTCATTCTTAGGTCATCAAACTCTCCTCTTAGGCTTTTAGCTTTATCCCCCAACACATTTTTATCTCCTCCATGTACTAGCTTGAGTTTGTCCCACATTTGCTTTGCAGTGGTGCATGATTTGACATCTTCAAATTCAGCATCGGAGAGTGAGGAAGCAATTTCTATCATCATAGAATTGAGTTCATCTTTCTCTCTCAATTGATCAACTATTGGATGTGTAGTAGGTGAAAAAAATTTAGTATAAAAGTACTATGTGATATCCTTTCCAACACCTAATAGGTGGAGTCTTTTCCTTCTTTTCCATGATGCAAAGTTCTCCTTGTTCAACTTAGGCACATCCCTTTTTCTGTTCTTGTGATCTTTAGCTTGAGTCTTTAAAATCTTTTCCAAGCACACAAGCTCTAATAGCAATTGTTAGAATAACTAAAAGGGGTGGGGGGGAGGGGGGTGGGGGGTGAATCAGTGGCCTCCAAAATTAATCTAATAATTAAACAAAAACTTTATATCAGAAATATAAAACCTCTAGTTATCTTTAGTCCTACAAGATGTATGCCTTGTGTGAATCTAACATATATATACTGCTTTGTGAATATACTATTTATCCTTTTCTTAAGATTTACCAAATAGCAGTTTATATTTTCCTAGCCTTTACCAAATATCAGTAAATAAACTTAGTGTTTGCCGATCAATCATGTTTTAGTAATGTGTAAATAAAAACATCAAAGAAATGAACCATATAGACATTTGACACATGGATTTTTAACGTGGAAACCTTGTTAAGGGAAAAACCACTTGGGACCAGTAACCCAAAATTTTCACTCTTCTAAAGTGAGCTCGATGAAGAGAAAACCCTATTAAAGGTTACAAACACATTTTTAAGTGCGACCTTGTTAGAGGATTAAAAACTAACAGTTTATCACTTGACCTAGCATTCACTATGCTATCAACATTAAAACCTTTTGATACTCCTTAAGATATATCTCAATGGTGCAGGAGGACCTAGGAAAACTCTCAATGTCTAATAAATTTTGTCTTGTAACTGACCCTATCCAAGTCAATGATTTACTTTTGGCCTTAGAAGGTCTAGCATGGTGTGTGACTAGATGTACTAAGTAATTAGTACTAATCCAATGTAGTTTAGTTAGTTTTGCTGTAATGCTTATTTTTGCTTAGATTAGGGAAAATGAATCTAAATGTATCCTAGACTTAGAGGAGAAAAGGAAAGTGCCTAAAAAGGCTTTAATGATGTGTATTCATCGAGTGAAGAAGGATTGAGGTCTTAAAATTTAGTTATGAGAATTTATGCAAAAGATGTTAAATGTTGTCATGACAAAATTTTGCAAAATTGCAAATGTTGCATGCAACATAGACAACTTTTTGATTCCTTTCAAAATGGACAAATGAAATCAATGCTAGTGGCCTAAAATGATGGGGGAGGTATCTAAAGATACTCCATGGCTATTTTCCCAAGGTAGAATGATTGTAAGCAAGTTTTTGGAACAGCAATAGAACTCTAGTTTTTGTTTTCTGCAACAGTTGAAGTATTTTGAGTTAATGAGTGTTCTGATGGATATATCTAACAAATCTGATGTTGGATCTATGTTGAGTGGAAATTTTTAAGATTTTTTCCATTTAGTGATCAAATTGTTTAGAGTAGATAAGATTTATTTTGTAAATTGTTTAGGAACTAGCACAGTTGCAAGGGTAGACAAAGTAGTTTTCAATTTCATGGCTCCCCCATAGAATCCAACTGTGGGAAACCTCTGGTCATGGATGAATATGTTAGGTGAGCCTATGTATATTTTAAATATTCTGGGAGGAGTTGTGAGGAGTCAAGTAGCTATTTTTAAATTTATTCCCTAGGAGAGCAATGCCTATCCGACTAGGTGTGTAACAGTGAAAGAATTGAGTGCCATTGCAAATGTATGTTTGGGAGAAGAAAAAAAAGTGTAGGTTTAGAAGAATTAGGGTCTAATAGAAACCTATATATGAGATTAGGTCCTTAACAATCCATTTGGATATATTTATAGATAGAAATTGGATGACTGTAACCAATGCATGAAAATAGCCCTATTTGACCTATATTTCAGGACAATAGTGTATGGAGGACTTAGGGAGCTAAAAAATTGAAAATATCTAATGTCTTTGAAAAGGGTTTCTAAATCCTAAGTTTTTTTTAAAATTTTTTTGAGGTTTTTGAGAGAGAATCCAGAAAAACCCTCTCGATAGGGATAATTGGGCTACTAGGCCTATTAGGACCAAAAGCAGTGTGAATTTGGAACTCGATTGTTTTGAGTTTGAAGACCCATTCAAATGGGATGGATAGGATGAAAAAAGGATGTCTGAGTGATGGACATATCCCTTGTAGCATTGGCAAACAATTTTTTATCAGATTGAGCTTGGAATCATCTAAGAGAGCATAGTGACAAAGAACAATTTTCAATTTTGGAAATCCTTCAAGGTTAAGCACAAGAGAACTAACTCTTATAGTGGAGTTAGAATATTCTTAGGGTGGAGACTTGAGACTATTAGGGTTATAGAAGAGAAATAGGAATCCTAAGTAGACTAGGACAAGTAGAGTCCTAATTTGAGAAAGTGCAAAGCAAACCTTGGAGCACTTCCATCAGATTGGTATCAGAGCCTAGTTGACCAGGCTTGTGGTTAATGTTCCAACAAATAGAGTCAAGAAGAGAGTAAAAAATGGTGACCAATGCTGAGCTAGCTAAGAATGTAGATGATCAAGAAGTGGAGAATAAGATACTTCGAGACAGATTAACTCAATTGGAATAGAAGGTGGATGAAGTTGATGTGAAAATAGATGAAGTGAATGATAAGGATGAAGGGAATGGAAAGGATATTTCCATTAAGGAAAAAATACCCAAATCCAAACATGTCCTTACTAAGGAGGCATTCATAAAAACTTTAAAGGCTATGAGTGGAAAATAACTAGAAGGGGTTCCAATCTTTAATGGAAAGAAGGAGCCAGAGATATTCCTAGACTGGATAGAGGGACTAGGAAACCATTTTGAGTGTGAAGGAATCACTGAGGGTCAAAAGGTGAAGGTTGCAAAAGATAGACTAAGAGGGTCTGCACTCACTTGGTTGAAATTCATCCAAGATGAGAGGGAGAAGGAAGGAAAGAGACCCATTACTTCATGGAAGGCTATGGTTGCAAAATTTAGAGATGCTTATATCCCTGAGGATTATAAAATCTAATTGCATAACATAAGAAAAGGGTTGAGATAGAAGGACCTAGATGTAAACTCCTATACTGAAGAGTTTCAAAGACTTTGCATGAGATCTAGAGATGCAGAGGATGAGAAGGTTAAGGTAGAAAGATAACTTAATGGACTAAAGTGGACCATATAAGATGAGATGAGTCTTTTGACTCAAAACACCATTTAGAAGTTCCACCAAATTGCCATCAAAGTTGAAGAGAAGCTAAGGAAGAAACAAGACTCTAGTACTACCAGAGGAAGAGGTAGAGGAAGAGACACTAGAGGACAGAGAAGTAGATACGGTGGAAGGAGTTTTAAACCAAAGAATCAAGGGGAGAACAAATTTTTTGAACAACAAGAGGGAAACTCCAATAGAGGGGGTTAAAATAGAGTAAGGAACTCTAGTGGCAGAGGAAGAAACAACAACCAAGGTAGGGGCAACTACTTTGCTACTATGAAGTGTTACCACTACAACTAGATTGGTCATACTACATACAAATGTCCAAAGAAGGGCACTACTTCTCAAGGAAGTGATAAAAGGGTGAATTATGTCCAAGAAGAGACTAGTGGTGGAAAAAAACACCCTGAGGTGCCCTTAGAATCAGAAGAAGGTGAGAATCTTATGATGAGAAGAACTCTAATTAAGGAGCCAGTAAAAGAAGAGCCTAGTTAGAGGAGGTCACTTTTTAGAGTGAAGTGTAAAATGATGGGAAAAGTGTGTAGAGTCATTATAGAATCAGGGTCTACTAACAATATAGTGTCAGAGGAAGAAGTCAGCAAGTTGAAGATGACAAGAATACCCCACACCAATCCTTACAAAGTCACCTGGGTAAACAAAGAGCAACATGTCCTTGTCAATGAGAAAGTTTGGGTGGATTTTTCAATTGGGAGGTACAAGGAAAAAGTATTGTGTAATGTGCTACCCATGGATGCATGTCACCTACTCCTAGGTAGACCATGGTAATATGACATAAAGGACATGCATGATGGTGCAAATAATTCATATTCTTTCAAGAAGGATAATGTGACATTCAAAATATAGTCACTATTGGAGGATGTAGAAATGAAGTCCTCTGACCCTAATGTTGTCATGGTGAGTGAGAAAGAGTTCTTAGAGGCCTTAGAAGAAGGAGAGGGAGTTGGTTTTGAATTGGTGTTGAAACCAAAAGAAGAAAGTACAGACAAAGTAGTCAAGAAGACAAGGTTTCCAAAACAAGTGCAGGAGCTACTGCAGAAATATGAAGTCATTGTCAGTGATGGACAACCATCATCCCTACCACCTAAGAGGTCTATAAGCCACAAAATAGATCTAATCCCTGGAGATACCCTTCCAAATAAGGCTGAATATAAGATGACTCCTCAAAAAAATGAGGAGATAGCTACGTAGATTCAAGAAATCCTAAGCCAAGGTCTGATTAGGAAAAGCATTAGCCCTTGTGTCATACCCACTGTCTTAGCCCCTAAAAATGGAGGAGCATAGAGGTTATGTACTAACTCTAGAGAAATAAATAGAATAACCATTAGGTATAGGTTCTCTATCCCTAGGATAGAAGACCTAATGGATTGTCTAGGAGGAGCAAGGTATTTTACCAAGATAGACCTAAAGAGTGGCTATCAACAAATTAGGGTAAATGAGGGGGATGAATGGAAAAAAACCTTCAAGACCATAGAAGGATTGTATGAGTGGCTTGTAATTCAATTTGGGCTATCCAATGCCCCATCAACTTTCATGAGGTTAATGAATGAAGCCCTTAAAGACTATATTGGAAAATTTGTGGTAGTCCACTTAGATGATATGCTCATCTACAGTAAGACAAGAGAAGAACATCTTAGACATCTAGAAATATTTTACAAGAAGCTATATGAGGAGGAGCTGATGATAAACTTGGAGAAGTGTGAATTAATCAAGCAATAATTAGTATATCTTGGATTTGTGTTATCTCAAGGCAACCTAAAGATGGATTCAAGAAAAGTGGAAGTCATCAACAACTAGCCTACTCCAAGAACAAGTACTGAGTTAAGAATGTTTCATGGCTTAGCACAATACTATAGAAATTTTATCAAACAATTCAGTGCAATTTGTGCTCCTATGCTTGATACTATCAAGGGTGGGATGAAAACTAATTTTTTTGGAATGAACAAGCTAAAAATGGATTTGAGTTGTTAAAGAAAAATATTGCTACCCAACCAGTCCTAATTTTTGCAAGCTTTGAAAAGTTATTCATAGTGGAATGTGATGCCAGCAATCTAGCCATTGGTGTAGTCTTGGGTCAAGGGGGGAGACTAGTGGCCTTTCACTCTGAGAAAATAAGTGAAGCTAAGAAGAAATACTCTTATTATGACCTAGGGATGTATGCTTTAGTCTAGGCACTGAGAAAGTGGAGGCATTATTTACTTCCAAAAGAGTTCATAGTCTATTCAGACAATCAAGCATTAAGTTTCTTGAACTCTCAAGATAAACTCAGTCATAAGCATATGAAGTGGGTTGAGTACCTAAAAGATTAAACCTTCAACATCAAACACAAGAAGGGGTTGCAGAATAAGGTAGTAGATGACTTAACTAGAAGAGCCCTGGCCATTCAAAAGATACAACTCAAGAGCATGGGGATAGACAACTTCAAAGACCTATATGGGGAAGATGAAGACTTTGCAAACATTTATAAGGTATGCCTAGAATATAAGAATCACTTTCATTATCAATTCTCTAAGTATACTTTACAAAGTGGTCTATTGTTTAAAGGGAGTCAATTGTGTGTCCTTAGGGGGTCTATTAGGGAGAACCTAATCTGGGAGAAATACAATGGTGCACTTAGTGGCCATTTTGGTGTTAATAAGACACAAGAATTAGTTCAAAGATTTTACTTTTGACCCAAGATGAATTTGGATGTTAAGAGATATGGAGAAGGTTGTGTTATCTATCAAAAGGCTAAAGGTACATCTACTAATGCATGCCTATACCAGCCTCTACCCATTCCCACCAGGCCATGGGAATGTTTTAGCATGGATTTTGTAGTGGGATTTCCCAAGACAAAATAAGGAATGGATAGAATGTATGTTATTGTGGTCAAATTTAGTAAAATGGAACACTTTGTACCCGAAAAGACAAAAAATGATGCAAGTTAGATAGCTTCCCTATTCTTAAAGGAGGTAGTCATAATACATGGTTTTCCACTGAGCATAGTGTCTGATAGAGACACAAATTTTATGAAACATTTTTGGAAGACTCTCTAGAAGAAGTTAGGAACCAACTTGTCTTTTGGATCTACATACCATCCTTAGTCCAATGGCCAAACAGAGGTAGTGAATAGGAGTCTTTGAAATATCCTAAGGTGTTTAACTAAGGAGTATAGTCAAACTTGGGACCAACTCATTAGGAAAGAAGAATATGCCTACAATGACAGAGTGAATAGGACTACTGGTAAGAGTCCTTTTGAAATAGTTTATGGCCTTCATCCAAGAGGCATATATGGATCCAAGGGAAGTGGATATGCAGATGACTTTGCACATTCTATGCAAGAAGTCCATGAAACAATGAGGAAGACACTCATTGAAAACACAGAGAAGCTTAAGAGAAAAGTTGATGACAGGAAAAGAGATGTCCAATTCAAGGTTGGGGATCTAGTGATGGTTCACCTCAATAAGGAAATATTACAAAAAGGAACACCACATAAGCTTCAGATGAGAATAATTGGCCCATGTGTCATACTGGCCAAATATGGAGCAAATGTCTACAAGGTGGAACTTGCAGAGGATATGGGTCTATCTCTGGTGTTTAATATTGTAGACCTGGTTTTATACAAAGGCCCAATCCTAGATGTAGATCAAAGTTTGACTGAAGTCATACAGGAGGTGGAAGAACTCAACTTGCCATCTGCACCAATCAAGAAGGCAGAACACATACTTGATTCCAGAGTCTACAAGAAGACAAGGAAGAAGGAATACCTAGAACACTTAGTGAAGTGGCATGAACAAATAGATGCAGATGTAGTTTGGATAAAGGAAACCAAGTTCAAAAATTTGGGCATTGACCTCAACTTACTCAATCCAAGGGTGGATTGAAGATTTTTCATTTGGGGAGGATGGTGCAGGAGCACCTAGGCATACTCCCAATGTCTAATAAATTTTGGCTTGTAACTGACCCTAGCCAAGTCACTGATTTACTTTTTTCCTTAGAAGGTCTAGCATGGTGTGTGACTAGATGGACTAAGTAATTAGTACTAATCCAATCTAGTTTAGTTAGTTTTTCTTTAATGCTTGTTTTGGCTTAGATTAGGGAAATAAGTCTAAATATATCATAGACTTAGAGGAGAAGTGGAAAGTGCCTAAAAGGGATTTAATGATGTGTATTCATCAAGTGAAGAAGGATTGAGGTCCTAAAAGTTAGTTATGAGCATTTATGCAAAAGATGCTAAATGTTGTCATGACAACATTTTGCAAGATTGCAAATGTTGCATGCAACAAAGACAAATTTTTTATTCCTTTCAAAATGGAGGAAGGAAATCAATTCTAGTGGCCTAAAATGATGGGGGAAGCATCTTAAGATACTCCATGGCTCATTTCCTGAGGTAGAATGATTTTAAGCAAGTTTTTGTTTTTTCTACAGTAGTTGA
The DNA here is from genome assembly GCA_018584345.1 of Thuja plicata. NCBI lineage: Eukaryota > Viridiplantae > Streptophyta > Pinopsida > Cupressales > Cupressaceae > Thuja > Thuja plicata. The sequence goes on along the minus strand of MU224864.1, from coordinate 712,964 downwards.
AGTATTTTGAGTTAATGAGTGTTCTGATGGATTTTTCTAACAAATCTGATGTTGCATCTGTGTTGAGTAGGAAGCTTTAAGAGTTTTTCATTCAGTGATCAAATTTTTTAGAGTAGTTTACAATGCTTTTGTAAATTGTTTAGGAACTAGCATAGTTGCTAGAGTAGATAGAGTAGTTTTCAATTTCATGGCTCCCCCATAGAATCCAACAGTGGGAAAATTAAGGTCATCGATAAATATTTTAGGGGAGCCTATGTATACTGTAAATATGCTAGGAAGATTTTTGAGGAGTCAAGTAGCTATTTTTAAATTTATACCCTAGGCGAGCAATGCTTTTTCGGCTAGGTGTGTAACAGTGAAAGAATTAAGCGCCATTGCAAGGGTATGTTTGAAAGAAGAAAACCAAGTATAGGTTTAGAAGAATTAGGGTAATAGAACCTTATATATGAAATGAGTTCCTTACCAATCCATTCGGATAGATTTCTAGACATAAATCAAATGATTGTAACCAATGCATGAAAATAGCCCTATTTGACCTATATTTTAGGACAACAGTGTACGAAGGACTTAGCGAGCTAAAACCTTGAAAATATATAATGTATTTGAAAAGGGTGTCTGAATCCTAAGTTTTTTTTAGGGTTGTTTGAGGGTTTTGAGAGAGAATCCAGAAAAACCCTCTGAATAGGGCTAATTGGGCTACTAGGCCTAATAGGACCAAAAGTATGAATTTGGAAGTTGATTGTTTCAAATTTGAAGACCCATTCAAATGGGATGGATAGTATGCCAAATGGATGTCTTAGTGATGGACATATCCCTTGTAGAAATGGTGAAATTTTTTTGAGAAGATTGAGCTTGGAATCATCCAAGAGAGTATAGTGACAAAGAGTAGTTTTCAATGTTGGAAATCCTTCAAGGTTAAGCACAAGATAACTAACTCTTAGGATGGATTTAGAATAGTATTAGGGTGGATAATTGAGAAAATTAGGGTTCTAGAAGAGAAATAGGAATCCTAAGTAGACTAGGAAAAGTAGATTCCTAAGTTGAGCAAGTGCAAAGAAAACCATGGAGCACTTTCATCACTCAATATAATAAGGATGGTTAAATCCCACCCACTTAAGAGATTTTATGATCCAATGGTTAAACTAAAATAGTAAATAATATGTTCATTAATAAAACTAAACTTTGCAGATGTTCAGATCTATTTTAAGTCCATAATACCTCTTTTGATCAATGTTCTCTTTAATTCCTTTGCTCCACTTCTTTCTGCTCGGTGAATGCTATTGCTTCTTTGTTGCTCGGTGTTCACAAAATTATTGGCTCTGTCCTTTAGCCTGTATGGTTAGATATACATGAAGACTTCTATCTTCACTAGAATTATTTTCAACATTTGTATTTTCATAATGAATTTCTTTTCTCTTTATATAGACATGATTACACTGTTTATTCATCTTGTTTTCTTTGTTGATCACTTCTTGATCCGTAAATCTTGCCATGCTTGCTTTAGTTTTATCTCATAAATCTCTCCTTTTTTTCTAGAATAAAACATGCTTTAAATCTCCTTCTTATCTTTAGCCTTTAACTAATCAATAGAAATGAAGAAAACAACTAGTTAACTAGGAATATAGCTCTGCCAGCTAAGTTGTTTTGTCCTTTTCTTAACTTCAGTTCTCGTCGGTGAACACTTCAATTGTGCTCGGTAACTACTACAGATAGCTCGGGCATCAACTTTAGTTCTATTTGTTGAAAACTGTAGTTATCTTGGTAATGTTTTCTCGGGTATCACTTTCTCAGATAAACACTATCCATCAGTTATCATTGTGAACTTCTGTGCTCGGGGTTCACTGTCCATCGGGGTTTACTGTCACTCGGTGTGTATGATTACCAACGACAAATTTTTTGTTCTTTTCATATCTTTAATTTTTGTGACAATATGTGTATGATAAATCATACCATATCAAGTTTACATCAATGAAAATACAATACATTAACTGATTTAATGTCTTTCCTTTCCTTTTTGTAGCTCGGTGATCATCAACTTAAACATCTTCAAATATTCAATAAGTTATAGTTCATCAAACTTCATGGGAAAAGATACATAAGATAGGTTTGTTCATGCGTAAACTCCATATAGAGAGGAAAAAAATCTACGACATGGTGCTGAGGATCAGAGTTACCAGTATACTTATAAAATTTAGAAATTTCAACTCTAGAAGGAAATGAAGGAATGTAAAGATCTTTGTCAAAGGGAAATGGGAAGATCTTGTCAAGAGAGTACTTCATATAAGGTTTATCTTTTTCCCTTTTCATTTATTTCATCTCAACTTGTAAAGCTTGTAATTTTTTAGTCACAAGTGATAGCAGCATATCTTCTTCCTTGGTAATGATATTTTCAATGTTATAGTCAGTGGGAATTTCAACTCAATGTTATAGATCAAGAAGGTACTTCTCTTTTTCTTCTTTCATGATAATATTGATCATTTTATGGAAGTCTTTGTCCTTCGACATTTATTTATAGTTTCTTCATCAGGTTTAGAGCCACTAGATGAACTATCACTATCAGTAGCATGAGAAATGTGGTCATCTCAAGAGTGACATCTAGAGCTCTCTCTTTCTTGTCTTTCTCCAAACATGTTGAGAACAGAGGAGTTAGCTTGATTTTCAGATGAAGGTATATAAAAATTTGATTGTCTTTAAGATTTCAGTTTCTCTTAAGAGAGAGTATTCACTTTGAGATTTTTGTGTGAAAAAGGAATTTGAACAAGTGATCATGAGTTATCTCTTGACAAATACCCTAGACTAGGTAGTTTATGATTCTTTCCTCTTCTCTCTTCAGAATGCCTATGAGAGCTTCTGGGTTGGACATGCATTAACATTTGATGTGATCGAGAGCTAATAGTGATAAGGACATGAATGTCAAATCCAAAATAGGTAAGTGTTCACTTGTCTTCAGGATGATTGGATGGTGAGGCTGATGACAACTAGGTAGGAGGTACTGAATCACCTTGAATCAAATTATAATTAAGGTTAATTTAGCACTCATGAGTCAAGATGGATCAACAAGGATTGACTGACTGATTGAAAAGGATTGATGTTTTGACTGAAGGAAGAGATAAGGTCACTCACATATTAAGATAAGATCAATAGATCAGGTATCACTGTAGTAGGGGTATACTATCAAGGACTATGCTAAAAGAAATAAAATATAGGCATAAGCTCATTGTGTGATGCAAATTGATCATAGGAATAATCAGGGAGAGATAAAAGAGGTCTCCAAATGTCAAAATCAGGTAAAATAAGATTTTTGGATTAAAAATATAATGGCCCATATGACTGAATGCATACTCGTATGACAAAATATTTGTAGCTAGATGATAAATTAGAAAACTCATACGAGTTAATGCTTTCAATTGTCAAAAAGTCATAAAATATGGCAATAAAAAGAATTGACTCGTATGACTATTCTCACCACAACATACAAAAATTCTCACTCATCCATATGACAAAGCGGGCAATAAGAGTCCTAAAATTCTGATTTGTATGAAAAAATACTGGGGATCGTATGACTTTAGGTAGGACATAGGGTTTTTTTCCACTGAGTTTGATTATTTTGATTACTTCCAATTATTGTTTCAAGTCAATTTTCTAATGTTTAGGTAGTTCAGTGGTTACAAACACAACAAATATGCAAAATACAAGGAGAATCAGAACACGAGCTATCCTAGGAAGTTGGCATAGGAAGAAAACCTTTTCTTGTTGACTTAGGTACACACCCAATAGCTAATTATATTATGACCGCTGACTATCATGCAATGGATATTTGTTGCCCTATTTTTGTTCTGCATATCTTTAGAGAAAAATGGATGTTTTGTGTGTAGTGATGGTTTTGAACTCATTATGCAATTCTTGAGTCTAAGTCTATTTTTTCCTTTAGGCTAAGAGACCATTATTGGATTTTCCCAAATCAACTTCTCTTTTGTAAGCCAGGGGTTTTTTTTAATCCGAGATCATGTCATATTGGGTAGGTTAAGCTCCCAAATCCGATAAAGGTCATGATTTGGATGTTTCTAACATTGATTTTATGTGATTTTGAAATTTTTATCTTTGCTACTTCATTTTGTCACATTGGTGGAAAATTGGTTCTGAGCTTCTCCTTGGTGGATAATCACCTGCAGAGTGCATTTTCCTTAGATGACAATTTAAAAAAAAAGTCTCAGCGGTCAGTGGAAGTTGGAAATAGATATTTTGGGGCTAGAAAGACTATTGCACTCAAAATGAATCCCTACAGGTCAGAGGAATGATCAAATAATAAAGAATCTAAGATAAAATCTTATCGGCAAAAAAGTGGAAAATAGCTTCTCCACTACTCCAACAGGCAGATTTTGACCTGCGGGATGCATTTTCTGCCAAGTTTTTATACGCAAGTTTTCTGAAGAAAAATCAACCTGTGAGGCGACTTAAGGCATAAAGAAAGTAGATAAAACCATCACATATCATTTTAGCATTGTAATAGGCTAAAACTCCTCCTCGGCGGATTTCTGAGTAGGGAGCGCTCTAAAAGAAATTCTTTGCCCAAAGGGAAGCATAAAAGTAATTATCTGCTATCTCCAAAAAGTTACCGTTATACTTATCCAAAGTGAAAAGATGTTTCTTAATGGCACATAGAGGCAAGGTAATTAATTCAAATAAAGTCATTTTACTTCATAACAGAATTTTTAATAAATACTTAAGTGTTTTCACTCATGTGGTGCAGGAAGTTGGCCATTAACGGTAAAAAGTCAGAAGTTATAAAATTAGTGAAGTGTTCCAAACAAGAATTACCATCTGTTTGTCAAAATTTCCTGAATTAAAACCCCTGGTGATAGTTGTTCCTTGCTTTCATATTCCTAAGATAGATTCCTGGTTCCCAAATCAAATCAATCAAAGCATGGCCACCAGATTCATGGGATTCGATGGGATGAATGGTATCACTTTTGAATGGCACAAAATCATGGATACTTCTCTGAGCTTCTTTGACATGCAGATCTTTCATATCAGGTTGAATACAGAAAGAATACATCCCATTACAGAGAAACTGAAGGAGAGTGGATTAGTCAAAGCCACTAGCTTTCCTATTGCAATTCAAGTTCTAGAGCTTGTTCGTGAATGCATAGCCCGCTATAATCTAGATACTAAGAAAATTATTTTTCCCGATGACACGGTGCTACTCTCTATTGATCAAGACTCCATCCAAAACTCCCTTCATATTTCAGAGCAAGCTAAATACTCAGAGATGACATACAGCTGGGAAGTCACTGAGTCTGGAGCAAAGAAGATGGTATGAAATAATGAAAACATGGTTCCAAGAGTCAAGGAGTGTCAAGGGAAAGTTTCCTAAGACACTATATGGCATGAACCTGAAGCCAGAAATTTTAGACATCTTGGTATTGCTTCATAGGATCAGAGGTAAGAGTGATGCACTTAATTTTGTTGAGGACCATTTCTTCCTAGTTCAGGTGATTTGCTCCTAGCATAATTTCAATTATTGGGCTCACATGGTAAGCAAAAATCTTTCAAATGCCCTAAATAGAGCTAAACATCATAATTAGTTCTATTTGTCCTTAGTTCTATTATATATCTTATCTACATTAGAATTAGTTCTATTTGTCCCTATTTGCAATTACATAACAGTTATACTGAGTATATCAATGTTAATGATGCATTCACAATGAGACTATGTAGGGAGTTGTAAGGTTTCCTAGAAAGTAGATTTTCGCCAGAAGCCATGGCTTTCATCAGAATATTTGGCAGTTATTTTCTCATATATTCATCTTGCAGGATTTGATGATTTCCCCTTGAACCTGCCCAGGTATCCTGACGACATGATCATGCTGGTTTAAGTGATGAGGAAATAATTACAATTGAACCTGATCTTTGTAGGCAAAAGGAAGAAAGGCTATGACTTCCCCATGACTATTGGAGCCTACAACTGTGTGTCTTGGTTTGATGCAAAGAATGTTTTGAAAGAATTCTCAAAGAAGTTTCAGTTGGAAACATATGATGTCCTGACGCCCCAGTATGATCCTCTGAACTATGATAGAGATTACTTGAAAATGGGCCGCACCATTCATCACATTGATGACATAGAAGACTATTGGGCCAACTACAAGGGTGATCTAGAAAGAAGAGATAAATTCTATGCAAGGCTAACTATTGAAAAAATCAAAAGGTTCAAAGTTAAGATTGCAGTTGAAGGTGTAGAAGATGATAGCCAACATATGTATGATGATACATACATGGGGAATATTAAGCCCCTCCCTATAAGCTCTGAACCCATGCTAGGTCAAGCCATTGATGACTTGCAGACCTTGATGGGTGGGATCTACAAAAGGATAGAGAAATGGATCCAATGGATGGCGGGCATAATTAAGAGGTAAAAAAGGAAGCCTCCTTCTCAACAAATTCCTAAAAAAGTGACTTGGAACACTCTTGCATTATCCTTAGTGACTATCCCAACTGTAGCTAAAGAGCCATCTCAACCAGCAGACAGGGGTGATGAACCTCCTGAAAAGATGATTCCACTAGAGAAGACATGTGGATATGGCTCTCCTCTTGTCATTGGTTCAACAGAAGAAGTAGTTTCTATGGATCCGGTCAAGTCTATGGCTGAGCCTATTAAAAGTTCAAAAATAGAGTGATCAATCAAAGATAGCACTTTGGGTACACAAGGTAACACCTCAATTCAATATACTCCAAGGTGAGGGTCCCCTATTATAGTAGAGGTGGGTGAGGATAGTTCCAGTACTGCAGCCACATAATCAGATGAAGAGGTTGGAAAGCAACAAGAGGTTTCTCAAGTCACTAAATTAGTTTCCTCCTCTCCTACCTTAGTAAATCCATTTTCTTCAAGACCAAAATCTACTCCTCCATTCATTAGGAATTTTTTTATAGAAGAATTGTTCTCTGCCACCAAAGTTACTAGTACAGAGTCTTGGATTGAGGACACTCTAGAGCGCAAAAGGAAGAGGATAGAAGAAGGAGCTCCCATCAAGGATACTTTTTCATAGGCCTTACAATCTAGTACCACTATGAGCAAGGTGAAGAAAGAAAAGATGTTGTCTACATTAGACTGAGATCCAAAAATAGGGCACTTCACTATGGAGGTAGCAAAGCCCACAAAGGAGGGAAGGTTTGATGATTTAACCACTTCCGACTTTGAGATACAGTCATTTGATATGGGGTTACTCATCATGATACCAAGGTGGATTGGTGGAAATCCACTAATATAGTAATTGAAGAAGAGCTTCAGGAGCTTAAGACTGCTAAAGTACAACTTAAAGCAGAAGTCAATGAACTGACTAACTTTATCAAGCATTTAGTTACTCCAGTTGCAAGCATTCCTAGTGCCCAAACCAATTTTGACCCCAATGCTGCAGAGAAGCAAGCCATCATCGCCAAGTTGCAAGAAGAGAGACACTTTGGGAAAATTGGTAAAAGATGGATTGAGAGACTCAAATATGAAGGGTGCGTAGTCATTGAGTAGCTAGGTGATACTCTTCTAAAGTTGGAAAAGGAAAGAAACAATATTGATAATAATTTGCATCTCTCACATCAGAAAGAGTGAAGTGTCATGAGTGCATAGTAATGTTGCATGTAGTAGTCAAAATGAAGACTAAAGAGGCAATAAAGGCCAAGATATTTTAGAAAGGAGATGAGCCTTTAATTTAATGGATTCAAAGTCTAGAATTTAAAACTGAGATGATCATCCAAGATGAAGGAGGTTGCAGCAGACATATATCAAAATCAAAGAAGAAATGAACATATATTTCAAACTCCTTCAAGGTCTTCACATGGAGTTGTAGACAAGTGGTCAAGGAAAAAGAAATGATCATAGTGACTAACATGTAGAAATCTTTCTCTGATTATGTAGATAAACTGGTAGAACAGTCTTCCTCTCACCTGGATAAGGTACCGGAACTCCAACAGTTGAGTGGGTGCATCTATAAAGCCATGGAAGAGTTGAAAGATCGGGTAGATGTGGTTAAGATTCTGGCCAACAATCATTCTCGATGGCACATCAGATATACAAATGTCCATATCAATAGACATGAAGAGCTTATCCCAATCATCATAGCTGTCACCAACTATAGGGAAAAATTAGATAAGGGGAATTTTGGGTGTCATCCATAGATTATGAGAAATGTTCTTATGAAATAGATTCATTCATCTTTGTTATGTTATCATTGATCTTTCAATTTTGTATTTGTATCTTCATTATTAACCCCTGCATTACCAATTTTAGGATCTTATATGATTTATAAAGTCTTAAGATTGGCTAGATAAAAAGCTGAAACTATTTGCCTGAGCTAGCTCCTGTCTAGGCCTAGTTCAGATTACCTCTTCTATTCTCAGGTTAAGAAAAAACCCACATTAAATTAGGAAAGAACAAAATTCATTGAAGATTAATAAATTAAGGGAGTTGTACCTTCAAATTCAGAGGGAAATTAGTTATTTAGTTTCATTTCCCAACTGTTGTATTTGATTGTTTCTTTAATATTTGGGAATTTAATAGATGAAGTGAAAAAGAACAATTTGTTTACCAATAGATTTTTGGTGACTCTACTAGGGAGATGAATAGTCACTAGAATTGAAGAAATATCATGAGGAAAGATGGTGCTTCCCCATGAAAACATGATTCCTATATTTCAGCCAAACCTTGGATTCTAGGACGATCAAGAGGATATCATTTCCTCACTGAATACTTTTTCCTTGAGACACAGAAGAAATAGTGAGCATTATAGAAACGCTAGTCAAGTGCTCGAACAAGAAGAAGTGAGAGAAGAAGCACTTGAATGATCCATTCAAAGGAGGATTTTAAGAAGGGTGCAACACCAAGTAGAGCATGAAGCTAGATGGTCGAATTAGTGGAGATCATGGAGTCTAAAATATTTCTTAGAAGTGTAAGGAAAGAAGGCGGTATAGATCCAATCTTTGAGAGACTTGCAGAGATTGATTTTTCTCTACTTGAAGTACCTCATCAAAAGAATAGAAATACTAAGAGAAAAAGTAGATCTCATTCACCTCCCAAGAAATTATCCCTTTTGTCTACCACCTATCAAGTGCTAATCTTGCACATAGTAGTTGCTCCCCCTATTGTAAACCTAACACCTTATTTACCTCAGGTAGTTATGGTAGTCCCTTGGGCCACCGCAATTGGTCCTCTACAGTTAGCAGCATATAACCCACTTCCCTCAGGGTCAAGGAAGAATTTTCCCAAATTCTCCAGAGATGGGAAAGTATCTACAAATGAACACATTGTTTCTTTATTTACATCCATTAATATATTAGCAGTATAAGAGGAGGATGTTGCAGTCAAATTATTTGTTGAGACCCTTGTTGAAGGTGTGGCAAATTGTTTTCATAACTTACCTATCTCTTCTATTACAGATTGGGCTTCTATGAGAATGACTTTCGAAATAAGATTTAAAACTGCCAAAGATGAGCATGCTCTATTGACACATTCGACTTCTTTCAAAAAAGAGCCTTCTATAAGCATGAGAGATTTTGTTTCTATATTTAACAAGCTTGTTAAACATATCCCAACAGCTAATCAACCTACTGCAGGTAATTTGTAAACATTTTTCATAAGTGCTATGCCACCTGATATTAGCTTTTATTGAAGGACAAACCCAGCCAATTTGGATCTCTCCCAGAGGACTAGTGTAGAGTTAGAAGACCACATGATCTCGAAAGGAAAATGGAAACAAGATATACAAACTCAGGCCAGTACTAGAAATACCACATCATCAGATGAGATGATCCAAAAATTATCCAATGAGTTCATTGCTTTCAAAAGACAACTTCCCAGATTTAACAATCCTTACCAGAAAAATTTTCAAGATCAACTTGGAAGAAATAGTGATATGAGAAATACTGATGGAAAAACATTACAATTGACTGCTCCTCAATAAAGGCTAGCCATAGAAGCTCCTCCCAAAAAGGGAAACATGTGTGATTTTCACCTAACAATAGATCATGATGGAGAAAGTTACCCTGATGTGGCTTGTGCTTGGAAGATGCATCAAATAGATGAATGGAATGCTGGAGTATCTAGAGGTGAACTGGATCGTGCTCACATGGCAACTCTAAGAACTTATTTTTTGGGTATGTATCAGATTCAGAACAAGATGCAGCATGTTATGCTACTATAGATGGAACATCTTATGCAGTATTAACCCAAAATCAGAAAGATAAAGCCCCTATTTCCACACCTCCACCAAGAGGTAATGAGGCATCTACTTCTTTCTCTAAAGATTCCAACCAAGGAGTAAAAATTTTGCAATCGGGTAAGGAACAAAATTATTTTGACATTATTCAATTCTGTAAAGATTCTAGAATTCAGATTTGTCCCTTAGACTATCTTAAGTCTAATCCTATAGAGTTGCAAAAATTAGTATACTTTTGTAAAGGAGGGACCCAAGATTTAAACCAAAATTTCATAGCTTCAGTAGAAGATGAGTCTATTTTGATAGGTCTATTTGAAAAGGGAGAGTCATCATTTTTGGCTACTTCCCTGGGGTGAAAGCCTGACCCTTTCTATGTGTCGTTGTTTATTAATGGTTGCAAGTTAAGTAATTTTATAATAGAGTTTAGTGCCTCAGACAATGTGATGCCATCAACTATAGCTAAGGCTTTAGGTCTCACTCTCACTAAAGCCCATGGTAGATGCTACTCCATGGATGCTAAAGAGGTCCCTTTGATTGGGAAAATCAAAGATGTCCAAGTGGCTTTAGCGCCACATCCTGAGAAGAAAATGTTGTTAACTATATTGGTTGTTGATATACATGTTAGTTATGGTTTGTTGTTAAGTAGGAGTTTTTGCAGGGATCTAGGAGGAGAAATAAAGCTGGATTGGTCTCAAGCTTTGATTCTAGTGGGTAACAAAAGTATAAAATTGGTTCCTGAAGAGAAAGAAAAGTTCATAGTACTAAAATGTGATGACCCTAAAGCCCAAATTCTGTAGCAAGAATTAAAATTTGGAAACTACATGTTATTTACAGATAATCATGATGAAGAAGTCAAACCAGGAGAGAAAAAAATAAGTCTTCCACAGAAGAAACGTCACCATAAATTTGGACTCTTGAGTTTGATGGTAGTTGTGCATCGTCAGGATCTGGTGCAGGCATAGTTCTAATATCACCAGATGGAGAATGTAAGCCCATAGCTTAAAAATTGGAGTTTGGGAACACCAATAACATAGCTGAGTATGAGGCCCTACTTTTAGCAATTATTGCTGCAAAAGAGGAAGGTGTGAAAATCCTAAGAGCTCGAGGTGATACCGAGTTAATTGTGTGCCATGTTAAAAATCAATACTCTATGAAGAATCATGGATTAAAAAACTACAGGAAGAGGGTATGGGATGAAATTGAAGCCTTAGATGCATTCTTTATTGAATCTGTGCCAAGAGAATTGAATTCTAAGAGGAGAATGTGAGCCCATAGCTTACAAATTGGAGTTTGGGAACACCAATAACATAGCTGAGTATGAGGCCCTACTTTTAGGAATTATTGCTGCAAAAGAGGAAGGTGTGAAAATCCTAAGAGCTCGAGGTGATGCCGAGTTAATTGTGCACCAAGTTAAAAATCAATAATCTGTGAAGAATCAAGGATTAAAAAACTACAAGAAGAGGGTATGGGATGAAATTGAAGCCTTAGACGCATTCTTTATTGAATCTGTGCCAAGAGAATTCAAGAGTACTAAAATTTGATGACCCTAAAGCCCAAATTTTGTACCAAGAATTAGAATTTGGAAACTACATGTTATTTACAGGTAATCATGATGAAGAAGTCAAACCTGGAGAGAAAAAAAAATTCTTCCACTGAAGAAACATCACCACAAATTTGGACTCTTGAGTTTGATGGCAGTTGTGCATCGTCAGGATCTGGTGCAGGCATAGTTCTCATATCGCCAAATGGAGAATGTGAGCCCATAGCTTACAAATTGGAGTTTGGGAACACCAATAACATAGTTGAGTATGAGGCCCTACTTTTAGCAATTATTGCTGCAAAAGAGAAAGGTGTGAAAATCCTAAGAGCTCGAGGTGATGCCGAGTTAATTGTGTGCCAAGTTAAAAATCAATACTCTGTGAAGAATCATGGATTAAAAAACTATAGGAAGAGGGTATGGGATGAAATTGAAGCCTTAGACACATTCTTTATTGAATCTGTGCCAAGAGAATTGAATTATAAGGGGAGAATGTGAGCCCATAGCTTACAAATTGGAGTTTGGGAACACCAATAACATAGCTGACTATGAGGCCCTACTTTTAGGAATTATTGCTGCAAAAGAGGAAGGTGTGAAAATCCTAAGAGCTCGAGGTGATGCCGAGTTAATTGTGCACCAAGTTAAAAATCAATACTCTATGAAGAATCATGGATTAAAAAACTACAGGAAGAGGGTATGGGATGAAATTGAAGCCTTAGATGCATTCTTTATTGAATCTGTGCCCTCCTTAGCAGTATCAGCCTCATTGCTCCTCCCTCACCCATATTTCAAAGATAAGAAATATCAAATAGAAGTGGTGTATAGACCGTCTGTACCTGACAATGTAGAATATTGGCAAGTGTTTGAAGATGATCATAATATCCTTTACTTTTTAGAGAGTGGTGGTGAATTTCATAAGGATGCTCCTAGTAGTCATAAAGGAGATTGTCATGACAATCAAAGGAAAGATAAGTTAGGTATCATCCAATTGCAAGGTAATATTATTCCTCCTCATTTGGTAACACTTGAAAAAAATTTCAATAGGCATGATACCTTTGTTAAAAAGAAGAGGATTGAGAGAGGTCCTATGTCCACTGGTGAATATGAAGGAATAAACATTGGAAGTGAGAAAGACCCTAAGATGATCAACGTTGGTAAATTTTGTATTGAGGAAGAAAGGGAAGAGGCCAAAAAAATCTTCCTAGAATACCAAGATGTCTTTGTGTGGATTTATGAAGATTTAAAAATCTTCATGGCTGGAAAATTCTAACATCAAATTCCCCTAAAGCCCGAAACTGTTCCATTCAGGAAAAAACAAAGGAATTATAACCCCAAGGTTGCTAATGTGATATTCAGGGAAGTTGATAAAATGCTTAAGGCTAAGATCATATATCTTATCCATCATTCTACCTGGGTAGCAAATATAGTGCCTCTGAGAAAGAAAAACAAGGAAATAATAATCTACATGGACTTTAGAAACCTTAATCAGTCTTTCTTGAAAGATAATTACCCTCTTCCCAACATGGACCACCTATTGTAGACTGTAGCTGGAGTTGAGATGATGTCCATGTTGGACGGCTTCTAGGGGTACAATCAGATAGAGGTTGAAAAAGAAGATAAACACAAAATGACCTTCACTACTCCATGGGGCACTTTCACTTATCATAGAATGTCATTTGGGTTAATCAAAATCGGAGATATCTTTCAGAGAGGTATGGATCTTTCCTTTAGTGATATGAAAAATAAAATAATTGGTATGTATCTGGATGATCTTACAGTGTTTTCTAGGGAAAAAGTAGATCACATAAAGGATTTGAGGAGAGTATTGCAAAGGTGTAGAGAGGACGGGATCTCTTTGAATCCCAAGAAGTCACTCTTCTGTATGACTGAAGGGAAATTACTGGGACACATCATTTCTCAAGAAGGTATAAGAATTGATCCATAAAGGCTTAGAGAAATTTAGAAACTAAGCTTACCTGTAAATAAGACTGGAGTTAAATCTTTTTTTGGTCAGGTAAATTTTCTCAAAAGGTTTGTCCTAGATTTTTTTCAGAAAATACTAAATTTATAGTGGATATGATGAAAGGGAATGTGAATTTTAAGTGGAATGACCCTGGAAAACAAGCCTTCAAAAATATTAAGAATGCCATAGCCAACACCCCAATTTTGTGTCAACCAAATTACAAGGAAGATTTCATAATTTATTGTTACTCCTCTGAGCATACTTTGTCAGCTATTCTTATGCAGGAAAATGAGGAAGGGGTTCAACCCCCTATTGCCTTTATGAGCACACCTCTAAAAATCACGAGTTGAAATACTCTCAGACTGAGAAACATGCTTTCTCTATAGTAAAGGATTTAAATAATTTTAAATTCTATATTTTACACTCTCACTCCCTTGTATATGTGCCTGACATTGCAGTAAAAAGTGTATTAACTCAACAAGACGTGGGATGTAATAATAGAGGAGCATGGCTGGCTAAGATATAGGAATATGACATAGACATTAAACCCACCAAGTTGGTGAGAGGAAATTCACTGTGCAAAGTAATAGCGGAAAATCAAGTGGATGAAGATCTTGAAGCGACACAATTGGTTTTGGTAGTGAGTATGCAAGACCTCTGGTTCAAAAATATTGTATATTTTTTAGTGTATGGTGAGTGCCCCAAAGGATTGAATCCAAAACAAAGAAGAGATTTAAATCTGAAAGCCTCTAAATATGTTATTTGGGAGGATAGGTTGTATAAGAGGTTGATAGATGGGACTTTCCTCCAGTGTGTAGACAAACAACAACAGGAGAAGTTGTTGAAGGTGTTCCATGATGAATATTTTGGGGGACACTTTTCTTCATTGGTTACGGTGTTCAAGATATTGAGACAGTGCTATTATTGGCCGGGAATGTTTAAGGATGCATATCATTGGGTAGCAAGATGTGAGAAGTGCAAAATGTTTACTAGAAATCCACAACTAGCAGCTCTTCACCTTAGACTAGTGATAATTGAAGGTCCCTTTCATCATTGGGGTCTTGATTTTATTGGCCCTATAAATCCCACATCCAGTGCGGTCCATACCTATATAATCACTGCATCAGACTACTTCACAAAATGGGTGGAGGTGAAAGAAACTAAGATAATTACCTCCGAGGTTGTATGTGAGTTTATTAAATAAAACATCTTGGTAAGGTTTGGTGTACCTATCAAGTTAGTAATGGATAATGCTACATATTTTTCTTCTTGGGAAATTACTGAATTTTTTTTAAAGTATGGCATTATGTTCAGCCACTCATCCAAATATTTCCCACAAGGGAATGGTCAGGCTAAATCCAACAACAAGAACTTAGTAAAAATTATGAAGAAGCTCATAGATGATAATTAGAGAACCTAGCATAAGAAAATCCATGAAGCACTCTGGGAAGATAGGGTGACCCCCAAAAGAGCTATTGGTGTTTCCCCCTTTGAACTTGTCTATGGAATTGAAGACAGTCTTCCATTGTCATTGGAATTGGAGACTTGTAAATTAAGGACAATAGTAGAAGATGGTATATATGAAAATGGTTTAGAAAAGAGAATCCTATACTTAAAAAAGCATGAAGAGGAAAGGGATAAAATGGAAGATCACATCACACAACATCAAATGTATGTGAAGAATTTGTTTGATAAAAAAAGTAGACCTCAGAATTTTATGGAAGGAGATATGGTGCTGCTATGGGACAAACGCAGGGCACCTAAAGGCATGCATGGAAAATTTGAGACATTGTGGAAAGGGCCCTTCAAGATTCATCGCACATTTGAGAAGAATTATTTTAAGTTGACTTATCCAGATGGCGAGGCACTACCCCTGACATACAATGGTTAGGACTTGAAGTTGTACCAGAACTGAATAAAAAATAGGTAACCCTTGTATTGTACCATAGTTACATTTAGTTCATGTTTTTTTTTTCTTAGTTAGGTTTCCTTTCCTTGTTTACTTTTCATGTTTTACTTTAGTTTTTTTATGAGCCACCTTTTTAGTGAGCTTTGCGAAACCAGAGACTTGAGTTCCTTTCTTGGACCTATGAATGTCCAAGTCCCCAGACAGAGCCAGCTATTGCCCTATTTCTTTTCTACATATCTTTAGAGAAAAATGGATATTTTGTGTGTAGTAATGGTCTTGAACTCATTGTGAAATTCTTGAGTCTAAGTCTAGTTTTTCCTTAAGGCTAGGAGACCTTTATTAGATTTTCCCAAAGTGACTTCTCCTTTGTAAGCCGGGGGGGGTTATCCAAGATCATGTCATATTGGGTAGGTTAAGCTCCCAAATCTGATAAAGGTCATGATTCAGAGGTTTCTAACATTGATTTTATGTGATTTTGAAATTTTTAGCTTTGCTACTTCATTTTTTCACATTGGCGGAAAATTGGTTCTAAGCTTCTCCTTAACAGATAATCACCTACAAAGTGCATTTTTTGTAGATGAAAATTTTAAAAAAAAGTCTCAGTGGTCAGTGGAAGTTGGAAATAGATAATTTGGGGCTAGAAAAACTATTACACTCAAAATGAATCCCTACGGGCCATAAGAATGATCAAATGATAAATAATCTAAGATAAAAGCTTATCGATGAAATAGATGAAAATAACTTCTCCACTACACAAATAGGTGGGTTTTGACCTACAAGATACATTTTTCACCAAATTTTTATGTGTTTTCCACCAATTTGATGATTTCCCCTTGAAGCTGCCCAGGTATCTTGACAACATGATCATGCTGGTTGAAGTGACGAGGCAAGCAATCCAAGTGAACCTGATCTGTGCAGGTACAAGGAAGAAAGACTATGACTTCCCCAAGACTATTGGAGCCTACAGCTGTGCATCTCCGTGTGATGCAAAGAATGTTTTGAAAGAATTCTAAAAGAAGTTTCAATTGGAAACATATGATGTCCTGAGGCCCCAGTATGATCCTATGAACTACGCTGGAGATTACTTGCAAATGGGTTGCACCATTCATCACATCGATGTCATAGAAGAATATTGGGCCAACTGCAAGGATGCTCTAGAAAGAAGAGATAGATTCTAGGCAAGGTTAACTATTGAACAAATCAAAATGTTCAAAGTTAAGATTGCAGTTGAAGGCATAGAAGATGATGGCTAGCATATGTATGATGATACATACATGGAGAATATTAAGCCCCTCCCTATAATCTTTGAACCCATGCTAGGTCAAGCCATTGATGACTTGAAAACCTTGATGGGTGGGATCTACAAAAGGATAGAGAAATAGATCCAATGGACGGTGGGTAGAAGGAAGAGGTATAAAAGGAATCCCCCTTCTCAACAAACTCCTACAAAAGTAACTGGGAACACTCCTAGATCATCCTCAGTGACTATCCCAACCATGGCTAAAGAGCCAGCTCAACCAGCAGGAGAGGGTGATGAACCTCCTAAAAAGATGATTCCACTAGAGAAGACATGTGGAGATGGCCTGCCTCCTATCATTGGTTCAACAAAAGAAGCAGTTTCTATGGATCCGATAAAGTATACTATTGAGCCTAGTAAAAGTGCAGAAATAAAGAAACCAGTCAAAGCTAGCACTTTTGGTACACAAGGTGACACTTCGATTCAAGATACTCCAAGGCGAGGGTCCCTTGTTATAGTAGAAGTGGGTGAGGATAGTTCCAGTACTGTAGCCATAGAATCAAATGAAGAGGTTAGAAACCAATAGTCGGTTTCTCAAGTCACTAAATTAGTTTCCTCCTCTCTTACCTTAGGAAATCCATTTTCTTCCAGACCAAAATATACTCCTCCGGTCATCAGGAAGTTGTTTATATAAGAAGTGGTCTCTGCCACCAATGTTACTAGTGTGGAGTCTTGGATTGAGAACACTCTAGAGTGCAAAAGGAAGAGGATAGAAAAAGGAGCTCGAAATAAGGATACTCTTTCATGGGCCTTATAATATAGTACCACTATGAGCAAGGTGAAGAAATAAAAGATGTTTTCTACATTAGGCCGAGATCCAGAAACAGGGTACTTCACTATGGAGGTAGAAAATCCCACAAAGGAGGGCAGGTTTGAAGATTTAACCACTTCTGACTTTGAGCTATAGTGATTTGATATGGGGTTAGCTCATCATGATACCAAGGTGTATTGGTGGAAATCCACTAATATAGTAATTGAAGAAGAGCTTGAGGAGATTAAGAATGCTAAAGTATAACTTAAAGAAGAAGTCAATGAACTGACTAACTTTATCAGGCGGTTAGTTACTCCAGTTGTAAGCATTCCTAGTGCCCAAACAACTTTAGACCCCAATGCTACAGAGAATCAAGCCATCATCACCAAGTTGCAAGAAGACAAACACTTCAAGAAAATTGGTAAAAGATGGGTCGAGAGACTCAAATCTGAAGGGCTTGTAGTCATTGAGCAGCTAGGTGATACTCTTCTAAAGCTAGAAAAGGAAAGAAACAATATTGATAAGAATTTGTAGACTCTCACATTGGAAAGATTGAAGTGTCAAGAGTGCATAGTAATGCTCCATGTAGTAGTCAAAATGAAGACTAAAGAGGCAATAAAGGCCAAGATCTTGTAGAAAGGAGATGAGCCTTTAATTGAATGACTTCAAAGTCTAGAATTTAAAACTGAGATGATCATCCAAGCTAAAGGGGGGTTGCAGCAGACAGATATCAAAATCAAAGAAGAACAGAATAGATATTTCAAACTCCTTCAAGGTCTTCACATGGAGTTGCAGACAAGTGGTCAAGGAAAAGAAATGATCGGAGTGACTAAATTGCAGAAATCTTTCTTCGATTATGTAGATAAACTGGAAGAACATTCTTCCTCTCACCTGGATAAGGTACCAGAAATCCAATAGTTGTGTGGGTGCATCTATAAATCCATGGAAGAGATGAAAGATTGGGTAGATGTGGTTAAGATTCTGGCCAAAGATCATTCTTGATGGCTCATCAGATATACAAACGTCCATATCAATAGTCATGAAGAGCTTATCCCAATCATCACAGTTGTCACTACCTATAGGGAAAAATAAGACAAGGGGAAGAAAATGGAAGCATAAATATATTCCCTCTTATACTATATTTTGATAGAGCTTGTAATAGATAAACATTTGTTTATCATTTCTGGTAAGGGAAGTTGAACCGTTTCGGTTCCCCCTTTTTGTAATGTACAAACTCTGAGATCTATATGTACTATTTTGAAAATCAATAGAAAGGTTGGCTAAATTTTGGTGTGAAGAACTTCATTTTTACTGAGTCAAATTCATTCATGTCTGAATGGAAATGTTTTAACTATTCCATTGCATTTATCTTTCTATCAATTTTAATGTTTCTTTAAATTGGATTTACAGTTCAAGATTAAACCAAATTTTTGTATTATGATTTGATATAGTTAATTGAGGGGAAATTCAGGTGTCATCCATAGATTATGAGAAATGTTCTTATGAAATAGATTGATTCATCTTTGTTATGTTATCATCGATCTTTTGGTTTTGCATTTGTATCTTCATTATTAACCCTTGCATTACCAATTTTAGGATCTTATATGATTTATAAAGTCTTAAGATTGGCTAGAGAGAAAGCTGAATCTATTCGCCTAAGCTAGTTCATGTCTAGGCCTAGTTTAGATTACCTCTTCTATTCTTAGGTTAAGAACAAACCCCCATTAAATTAGGAAAGAAAAAAATTCATTGAAGATTAATCACTTAAGGGATTTTTACCTTCATATTCAGAGGGAAAGTAGTTATTCAGTTGCATTTCCCAACTGTTGTATTCGATTGTTTCTTTAATATTTGGGTATTTAAGAGTTGAAGTGAAAAAGAACAATCTGTTTACCAAATGCTAATGGGGGCATGATATGTCAGGTATCTTGGGGGAGTAACTATCTCCCTTTAACAAATATTATCAACCTTTCAAAGGTGAACTAGGTAGTTTCTATTCCTAGGGTTTGTAGTTAGGGTTTTAGTTCGAATACACCCGTCATAGTCATGAAAGGATTATTGATGCCTATATCCCTATGAAGTGATGCACTCATCCTCCAAGAATTTAATCTCAAGGAGAGTTTTGTTTATAGTGGGTTGGAATGGCTAGCTTTTGTCTTGTTCCCACTTCATTTTTTCTTGTGAGATTTTTCCATGAATGGAAGGCTTGCTAAAAGGTACACATGAAACAAATTAAGAAAAGTTTTAAGGGTATGGATTTCTAATTTTCTATGTGGACAAGAGCATACTCTCCTACCTCTACACTTTTCCCAGGCACATCATGGACACATGTTCATTTACCCAATTTATTTTCAATGATTAGTCCAATGATTCTGGGTTTTTGATTGTCTATACTAACATGAGCATAGTCCCCTGACACTGAAGAAAACATGGAAAATAAAACTATTAAGTTCCTAAGAAAATGATTAAGGAATACATGATTTTTTGTATCTCCTTAGGCAATCTAAAAATTCAATTCGTCAAGTCACAGTAGTTCGTTTAGAAATATAGTATTTGACAAGTGTATTATTGGAAAAACATTCTACAAACAAGTTGTTAGGTTGTTCAAAAGATCATAAAAATAGAGAACATGCAAGTTTTAGGGTTAGAAATACCAAAATCATATCAAAAAACCCTAAAAAACACTCTATGTTTTCCATACGATAATGTACAGTTAAGCATAAATTGTAACAAAAACTCTCACATAGGCATATGAAAATTCTCAACAAATGATACGATAAAGGATTTTTCCTTGTATGGGCCTATATAAAAATCGTACGAAAATTTGGCAGATAATGTATGGACATAATTTGAGAAATTGATGTCTAAGGCAAAAAAATTGATTTCAAGCCCCAAGGTGGGCTCCAAAAATGTGTGTGAAATTCGCGTACATGTTTTCCACAAATACCCAATAGATCATTACATTCATGGTTAGATAAATGAGATTAGATAACAACATATAAACCATATTAAATTAATCTATTGCCTCCTAAATGATGCAAGTATGATTTCTCTTATATTTTTGAAGCATTACAGTTGACTTGACTACACAAAGATGGAGGATTTTAACATGAATGCATGATTAATCTATGTTTTTAGACTTTTGAATGCAAATATGATGAAAACTAATTTAAATTTATGCAAAACAATAATAAAATTAAGCTAGATAAAATCCATGATTCACTACTAAAATATAGTATGCAAGATAAATCAAGAACAAACTAGCATGATAACAATACTATTCAATTGAAATATTCTCCTAGATGATTGTTTATTATGATATCTTCGTGTTATGATTTTGAGAGGTGAGAACCTAATTTTATAGAAAATATAGATAAAAGCAATGGTCGAGATTGATTGATAAGGAGTGGTCAAGATTCTCTCATTATTAGCACAATTCATGTGAGTTTAAGGTGATTGGCTGCTTTCTTGAGTGATTTATTAAGATAAGCTTTATTGACTATTTTTTGATTGGTTTATTCACCTTTCCTTTTTCAACTCCAGATTTGATTTTTGATTTATTCATCTTTCCTTTTTTCTCAATTTTTATTTATTTTTCTCAAAGTAATCCCTTTTTAATTATTTAATAGCCAATTAATTTATTAATAATAAGCTATGGTATTTAATAAATAAATATGATTAAACTTATTTAATTGTTAAATAATATTGATATTTGGGATTTTGATTGACTTGGTGATCAAATACAACCTAGTGATTATTGGAGTTGATGAAAAACATCAACATACAGCTCCCAAGAATCACCTCGATGAAAACACCTGTCACAGAAAGAGAGGATCCAAAAGGCTATGCCAGAAACAATAGATCTGTGTAAGAGGAGATATTATGTCCAAACAATGGAGAAAATATTCAATGCAATATCATCCTCAAAATAATGAATTACCTACAAATATATTTCAACCAAAAGTGTTGAATAAATAACTCTATAGAATCATTACAAAATACAAAGAGATAAAACCTTATAAAGGTGATCAAAACCCTAAAGGGGTGAAGTAACCTAGGTTGCATGATAATAATTAATAAAAGAATTAATTATTATATGCCTAAAGCTTAGGTTAAGTGAAATAGAGATAATAAGTGACTTATAATTAAATCAAGATAATTTAATTAATAAATTGAATCACTTTATTACTCTAACACCCCCCCTAAGATAAACTTAAGGAGAAGCTAAGAACCTAGAAGCAACTACTGAAAGTAGGAAATGGGTTCTAACAACAAGGCCTAATCAGGTACCCAAGTACAAAAATCTCTGTAAAGCGGAGAAAAAGAGAAAACCCAATGAGAAAAACCCCTCTCCAAAAATAGATGAAACCTAGTGAAGGAAAGAAGAAGCCTCCAAACTAGAGAATGTCCTGAAAAATAGGAGCAAAGGAAGAACATGTAGAACACCTCTGAAGCATGAAGCTGCAAACACTATCAAAAAATATCTGCTGGAACCTCCACTATAATAGAACATGATCAGGTAGAGAAGAATTTAAATAAAGCCTGAAGAGTTGATCAATCGAAGATGGAAGGATGCCTCTAAAAAATGTATGAAAGAGTGTCCATATGGTAAATGATCCATCAGACTAAAATAGATAGGTACCTAGTCACTGCATCCGCCTAGTATGTAGGAACAAGTACTCAATACATAGATCACTCCATCAAACCAAGGAACCATTAGAACCAAAAGGAGATACTCCTAGAATTCTGAGCGTGGAGAGGCATGACAGGTAAACTGAACTAGACTGCCAAGAATAATTGCATGATGAAAAACCAGGAACATAGAAAGTGCAATAGAAAGTACAAACACATATAAATGATGGTGTCATGGAAGGATCACTCTCTTGACACACATCATGAGGCCAATATCATGGAAGGAACACTCACTTGAAAAAGGTAAATCAAACCCCCCCATGGCACTTTATAATGTAGTGCGAGTACAAACAAACACAAAAAAGTCCAAGATCCCAAGCATGCATTAGATGACACTTTATCTTAGTGCGTTTACAAATAAGAAAAACAACAAAAAAAGATGTATACAATATCTAGGAATTAATGAAAGCTAAAAAAACATATGTAACAACTAATAAGGAGTCATCCAATGCACATAAAAGGAGTCACTAGAATGCGAAAAAGGAAAAAATTAGAATAAAAAATACCTAGAGAAGAATCTAGGTGTGAGACCCATGAAATAAGAAAGAGGGCAGAACCATCTTTTTGACGCCATGTGGAAGTCGAAAAATGGAGTTTGGAGAAGCAAGATAGAGCGATTAGAGTGAAAAATGGAACCTTGACTTTGACTGGAAAAAAATTGCAAGATAGAAAAATTAGAAAATGAAGCCTCAAAAATCATGTCGGGCTCAGAACCAGCTTTCCGTTGATATCTTGTTTGGCGCAAAACACCTCCGTATGCTCAAGATATGAGAAAAAACCAATAGTACCCTTAAAAAGGACAAAATGAGCATGGTGGCTCCCTGGTAGCTCTGCTAGCGGAAGTATTGCTGCACTGGTATGGCAGTGGCAGAAGAGGGCAGCATCGCTGGTGGCTGGTGGCACATTTTTTTGGTAATTGGTGGTGATTTCCAGGCTCGGCTCACTGAGTTTCGAGCTCAATAGCCAGGTGGGCCCCACCATTTAATAAAAAAAATCCCCCCCCCCCTTTTTCACATGCAAAAAATAGGTAAAATAATTTTCTCTCCTTCATGCAATGCCAGGTGTGGATTTCAAGGTGGTGTCAAAATTGAGGCAACACTGAAATTGAGGTGGCATCAAAACCGAAGTAGATTTTTGCCTAGAAAAGTGTGCTAAGGGTTGTGCAAGGAAAATAGGGCCCAAATTTTAACTTTTTCCAAATTGGATGTGCCTTATATGAGAATGGGGGTTTTGGGGTATTTTGGACACGATCATGAGGTTGGTTTGTGCCCATAGTGCTCCAAAAAATATCTCCACCCTGAATTCACACAAATTTTCATAGAAAACCTCTCAAAAAAATAGATCTGAAGGGGAAGACCAAAAAACTCTCATGGAGAGAATAGGGGCATGAAAGGGCAGAGCTCTAATACCATATTGGAGTTTACTAAAAACATTAACCCATATCTCCCAAGAATCACATTGATGCAAACACCTGTCACAGAAAGAGAGGAGCCAAAAGGCTATGGAGGCCAGAAACAACAGATCTGTGTAAGAGGAGACATTATGTGAAAACAATAGAGAAAACCCTCAATGCAATATCATCCTCAAAACAATGAATTACCCACAAAGATATTTCAACCAAAAATGTTGAATAGATAACTCAATAATAGAATCATTACAAAATAGAAAGAGATCAAACCTTATAAAGGTGATCAAAACCCTAAAGGGGTGAAGAAACCTAGGTTGCATGATAATAATTAATAAAATAATTAATTATTATATGCATAAAATTTAGCTTAAGTGAAATAGAGATAATAAGTGACAATAATTAAATCAAGATGATTTAATTAATAAGTGGAATCACTTTATTAATCTAACAGTAATCAGCTTAGGTTGAATTGATGAACAAAATTGCCTTTGGTTAGGACTATGAATATTAAAGATCGATTAATTAAATTTAGGGGCTTATATTTTAGAAGAGCATTTTTTGTGATTATACCTGCATCACAAATTCATTACTAGTTTTTGAGTTTGATTTGATCTTTCCCAATCGACCTGCAAAAATTTGTAGAATATTCAGTCTGGACAATGAAATCAGATCAAAAAACCAAAATATGAATCAATTAGAGGTTAGATTCAAAATTCAAGTTGAAAAATTTAATGTTATACCTATTTTATCTGGCAACAAAGAAACAGTGACCAAAGATGAAGTGTTTTACTAGAAACGAAATGAAGATTACCGAAGATGAAACTTCTCTCTGGAAATGAAGAAATTTTTACCAGAAATGCAAGGATTTTTTGGAAACAAAAAAGGATTCACCGAAAAAGAAAGTAATTCTCATAAAGGAAAAAGGAATTTTCCAAATACAAGACCACACTACCTTTTACTCTTCCCAAAAAAGAAGAAAGGGAACCAGAAATGAGACAATAAGGCCTAGAAATGAGACTTTAGAACCATACACAAAGAAAGATTGCCTGAAAATGAAGGCTATTCCCATAAATGAACCTCTTCTGTAGTGTCTCCAGCTTGCAAGAAAAATTTGGTCAAAAATGACATAAATTAGGGCCTAGAGCCCCAAGGTGGGTGCCAAAATGTGTGTGAATATTGTACCTACAAAGAACCTACAACACAACACTTGAATAAATTATTTCATTAATTTTTAATATATATAAATAATTCAAATCAAATAATTAAAATCAAATTATTTCTTACTAGTCATGAAGATTATAATCTAAATTTATTTCTCTCAGAATGATACATATTATATCAATGAATAAAAAATCATGAAATGGAAAATTTAATTTTAGAATGCATATACATGAATGTAAACGAGATAGAATTGATAAGTATTGAAGATCAGAAATGAATCTAGACTGATAAATCAATTTGGTAGAGTTTCTTATGAAAATGTTCTAGATTGATATTAGCTTTGATGATGTTTCTGTTATAGATGTTCCCCTTGGAGCAAAAAAGTTGAATTTGAATTCAATGGTTGAGATCCATCCTTGAGGGACAATTGATATTTCAAGTTGAGTGATCCTTGCACTTTGATTTGATTGGTGAGAATTAATTCCTTTGTCCTTTTATGACTTGAGTGGATAATAGGATTTAGAATCAATCCCCAAGCTCGGTTTCCCAAAGTTCAAGCCCAAAATCAAACAAAAAAAACCTCAACCAATCCAGAATTATCACCACCATTGAGGAAATTCTCAACGACAAAATAGAGAAGATTTTGGCAGAATTCATTAATGTGGACACTATCAACATCGAGAGAAATATTTTAATTCAAAAGATTCAGGAATTAGATAATGAAAAACAAGATCAGCGAGCACTAGAAAAGAATTGGTAGAGCTAGAAGCCTTGGAAAATAATCCTGAATTGGGATTAGCCTATAACGACGATGGACCTATTGAAATAGATTGTGAAAAATCTCCAAAAAAAGGAGGCAGGAAATCCCTAGCTAAACTAAGAAAAAAAGATGCAAATATGGTTAACCAAACTAAGATCACTGATTTACTTCATGCAGGAAGGGGGAAGTTCCCTTCCAAGGACCAATGAAAGTCCTTTCATAGAATGTTACAGGCTTCAATGCCCCTAATAAACAATGTTTACTAAAACATTGCATTAATAAATATAAACCTAACTTGATGTTAATATAAGAAACTAAACTTGATAACGAAGGCTTATCTAACTTCAATGAAAAACTAGGATTTATGGAAGTTTTTGGAGCTCTAGCAGAGGGAGCATCGGGGGGTCTAGCAAACATTATGGACCCAAGGAAAATTATATACACCCCAATATCCATCAATAAACATTGGATTAGTGGTAGTATTAGAAGCCTAAAAACTAACCTGAAATACAATGTTATAAACATTAATGGCCCAACCATGTTAGAATAACTGAGGTGGGGGGGTGAATCAGTGGCCTCAAAAATATTCCAATAAATTAACCCAAAAAATTATTACCACAATTATAAGCCTCTATTTATCTTCAGTCCTACAAGATGAATGCCTTGAAATAATCTCAACAAATAAATACTACTCGGAGTTCACTGTTAAACCTTATTCTTACTATTTACCGATTAGCAATCTTTTATTTACCAAAATGCAGTAAATAACTTGGTGTAAACCGATCAATCTAGATTAGTTATGTGTAATGAAAAATACTAAATTAATGACTCATAAACGCATTGACACATGGATTTTTAACATGGAAACCCCATTAAGGGAAAAACCCACTTGGTACCAATAACCCAAAATTTTCACTCTTCTAAAGTGAGCTCGGTGAAGAGACAACCCTGTTAAAGGTTACAAAAACACTGTTAGGTGTGACCTTGTTAGAGGATTTAAATATAATAGTTTGTCACTTGATATTTGGCATCTCTATGCTACCTTTTACGACCAAACCCAGTGTAGTTTGTCATGTGGTATCTGGAATCTCATGCTATCTTCAGGACCAAACCTTTTGATACGCCTTAGGATGTATCCCAATATAAAAAGGATTGTTAAGTCCTTCTTGGTTAAGAGACTTTATGATCCAATGGTTAAATTGAAACAGTAAATGATCTGCTCACATATACAACTATACTTTTCATATTTTCAGATCTATTGTAAGCTTATAATAAATGTTTAATCAACATATATTTTCAATACCTTTTGCTCCACTTCTTTTTGCTCAATGATGATGTGCTTCTCTATTTCTTGGTGTCCATAGAATTAGCTATGTTCTTCAGTTTGATTGATCAGGACTATTTAAATTTGTTCTTCATCAGTTTCTCTCCAACGTCCTTCTTCTCTATTCACCCCTTTAATTCATAATGAGTTATCTTGTATCTTTATAGACATAAATACACCGTTTCTCATTTCTTGACTTTCTTGTTCTTGGTGTGATTCGTAATTCTAGCCAATCTTTCTTTAAAGCTTTACTTCAATTTTATCCTGTAGATTTCTCCTTGACAACTGGAATAAAATAGCTTTAAATCTTTATCTTATCTCTGGCTTTAACTTTTCAATGAAAACAAAATTAAAAACCAGTTAACTCCTTCTTTAGCTCTTTCCAGCTAAGTATTTTTTCATTTCTTAACTTCAGTTCCTTTCGATGTTTTAACTCTTTCTTAGCTTCAGTCAACACTTCAGTTCTCCTTGGGAATCTTCGTTGGGGTTGTCTGTCCATCTGGCATCACTGTGAAGCTCTTCTCATTGGTAATGCTTGTGATTCTTCTCATCGGTAATGCTTGCTCAGGTTTCTTGCTCGGGTATCACTATGACTTTCTTCTTAGGTTTCTCTGTCCGTCGAGGTGCACTATCTATCGGTATTTGTTGTCACAAAGTGAATACTAATCTTTTATGCATTACTAAAATCATAACCTTAATATTTATGGTTCACTAAAGTCTTTAACACTTTGAATATAACCAATCAGATTATATCAAGTTGACATCAATGTCAATACAATACATTAACTGATTTAATGTCTTGCATTAACTTTCTGCAACTTGGTGATCATCAACTTAACATCTTTAAACATTTAATAAGTTACATTATCACACTATATTATTACTAATATAATATGAAATATACCACTTGTAGTTCATCATCTCTCCCAAATATTTTTGTTCTATAGCTAATACAAATGTCTGGCTTTAGGTATGCTCATATAGCTTAGATTTGTTTCTTGCAGAGTGCTTTCTTCAATCCCTTCACTGGATAGATGTAGCAGCTTCAGATTCTTTTCTGATTTTGTCTCTCCCTCTTACTGTTCCTCTTCTTGATCATCTCTTTTCCTTTTACAACAATATATTCATCTCTCCCTCATGATACGTCTCTCCCTTACAGGTTACATCTCTCCCTTATCATATGTTCTCTCCCTTTGATGGATATTTCATATGTATATGTAATCTCTCTCCTTTGGATATTCTGGATATTCTCTCCCTTTGGATAATGATAATCTCTCCCTTTGAATTCTTAGGAACTTCTCTCCCTTTGACAACAATGCCAAAGTAAACATTTGTCATGCCAAAGTTATATCCTTTCACCTTTTTATAATATACTCCTTGAATTTCCCTATCCATCAGCAATACACTGACTCTGGTGTTTGATGTAGATATGTACCTTTCTATATACAGATGTATCTTTTAAGTCCATCTTTGTGCTTGCATCAACATGAATTATCTTCTGATTATTTGTAGGCTGATGCAGCCTCCTAGTCAGCTTACTGACCAATAGACAAGGGTCAGACCCCTAGTCTGTTTCTCAGGTACTCAAATGTATCTTTAGGCAATGGCTTTGTGAATATATCAGCTAATTATTCCTTTGATTGAACATATTCTAGTACCACCTCTTTCTCTTACACTTTTTCTCTTAAGTAATGATACTTGATGTGTGTGTATATTTGGTACCTGATAAGAAAGACACAACACTACAATAGATCATTGCATTAGCTCAAAAAGGTTAGATAAGAAAGTAAAACCAACTAATATCAACCTATTGCCTTCTAACTAAGAAGAGTGTGAGTAGTAACATAATAGACCTTAGATTATGCTACAATCAGTGACATATACAACTTAGCATGAAGGGTTTTAGTTTAAAACATGCATTCTAGCTCTAAGAATGGAGATAATAACAATGTAAAAGAATGAGCTATGAAGTGAAATATGAGTCTAAGTTAAATCTAATAGCATAACAATGCATTTACAACATAGGATGAAGGCTCCTTTACTCTCAAAAATGGCTTCTATTTATAGAAGAATAAGACAGAGAGAGGGGGGAGACAAGGATCATTAATGAGTTGAGGGACTTATTAATGGTGGTGTAAGAACCATTAATGCCTCAAGCATTAATAAGGCATGGAGGAGACATAGGCTTAAGGAATCTTCATTAATAAGGTATTAATGAAAGCCTTAAAGAAGCAAGGGAAGGGTGTAAGAGGGTAGCTTGAGAAGGTGGACTTTGAGAAAGGAATCTTGAGATTCCATGACTTTCTCAAGTGGGTGGAGTTGTTAATCATTCCTTAATGGAATGTGACAACATTAGGAGGTGGGTTAGGGTTAGAATTAGGATTAGGATTAGATTAGAAAGGGTGAATGGGTTGAGAAGGGTTAGAACCTAGGGTAGAAGTGGTTGAGATAGGTTAGGTTGAGGTTTAGGAGAATATTAATTAAATGAATTAAAGTTATTTAATTCATTTAAAAATATAGGAATTAATTAGTTAAGCTTTTTATTGCTTTTTAATAATTAGGGGACTATAGCCATTTTAATTAAATTAAATAGGCTAGGGGAATGGGTTATTTTGCAAGTGGGTAATTGATTTAGAGATTTATTTAATTCCTTTATAATTAAATACTATAGCCATGTTTGATTTTGATATGATTTAAAAGGTTTGAATTGATTTGAATTGTATGGCTATAATAGTTAATATAAATTAGTGATAAAAATCACCTAGGACATTAAATTGATTTGAAGAATTATGCTAAGTAGTAATAGGGTCCTTTGGACATAATCAAGGGTATGATCACACTTAGGGAAAATAGGGTCCATAATTGGAATAGACCAAATTCAGGTGGTTACATTTGCCCCTCTTTGAATTGATGTACGAGCAGCACATTTATTCAAAGAAATTTTTTGATTTTGACTTTAGAAAGATTGAGAATTCCATTCTTGGTTGTCGAACAAAATGTTGATGAGATCAGTCTCGTACTTGATCGAACAAAACTAATAAAATTGATTTTGAACTTGGTTGTCGTCCAAAAATCAATAAAATATTTTAAAGGTACCAATTATGAACTTGGTTGTCATCCAAAGATTGATAATACTGATTCTGAACTTAGTTGTCATCCAAAAAGCCAGTATGAAGCTGCTAGGAGATTTTTTTTTCTAAAAATCTCTTTAAAATGAGGAAACATAAGATATCAAGCTCATGAGAACCAAAGCTTTCTATCCAACAATTCTAACTTTAGTCAAGGAAACTGTTATGCCCCTAGTTTGTTTGATAACGAAGTCATTTTTAATGTTGTTTCAAGAAAAAATTTAATTAATGATAGTGTGATCATGCCCCCTCGGGAACAAAATCGAAGGAAAAGAATACAATTCCTCAGTTGAAAGAATGTATCACTTGCAGGAAGTGGTTAGGTCAAGAAAGAATGGAGTAGAAGGTGTGTTTAAAAATAAACACACGATTACCAAGTTAATTATGTGAAAATATGAGGGATAAGACTGATAAAATGATGTTAGACCAAGATGTATGATAAAATGTGCAGTATTGACCAATGTTTGGAACAAATGGAGCAAATCTGTAATTTTCAAAACTGTCGTAAGAAGGGTACTAGGCTACTAAAAACATCTTATGCATCTTTGATTTGGTTCCCGATTGATCAAAAAGAGAACAAAAATGTAGTTGTAGTTGTCTGGGAGGAGTTTTAGAACTCCTAAATGTCTCAAAAGACCCATATAAGCCTCCAAAATTACCATTTCACTATTCATTTTCACTTTCAGCCATAGTAATTCAAAGAGCTCTGTAGAGAAGATGGTAGTCCCTGTGAGGAAGCACCGTTTCAAGATGAGCCCTCGACATCAATGTCCAGCCGACTACCCACCATTGGTAAGTGCTTGATAAACTACCCTGTGAATTTTGCAATTTTCAATTTTATGCATTTTTGTGGCTTTTACAGCCCTTGCAATTTTGAATCGCATCTGGGATTCCAGATCACAACCTGTATATCCCGTGTTGCATCCGGTTTTCCCAGATCACATCTGGTTTTTCCAGATTCCTACGTCGCATCTGGTATTTCCCAGATCGCATCCAGTTTCATTATTTTTGTCATGTTTTTAGGGGAAATCCATCAGTGTATCGCATCCTATTTGCTCAGGGTTGCATCCTGCATTTAGGATCGCATCCTGTATTTCTAGGATCACATCCTGCAAACTCAGTTGCATCCTATATTTCCAGGATCACATATGGTCAAGAGACTTAGAATTTCAATCTTTCTGACTTGTTGGCATGCTACGAACTCATAATTACTTAGCTGATTAGGAGTTTTCCCCTTTGGAGATAGGATACTGATGTATTGTCATTTTTGTCCAAAACAGGCCCAATTTGAGGTAGTTTCTTTTCGTGGCACTTACCCTATGCGTGTGCTTGCATTGTCTGGATGATTTTCAAATGAGGAGCAGACTACCATGATCCAATGTAGATTGCATTCATTGATGGGTTTACCTGAGATCAGGGTAAACCAGGGGTTGTTGACTACTCTTGCCAAGAGATGGCACTCAGAGCACAACACCTTTCATTTACCTACTGGAGAGATCATCGTGACTCCGAAGGACATCTGGAGGATACTGCGCATGTCGATGATTAGATAGGAGGTATTCTTTGAGTCGGGAGCTGGCGTGGCTATTGGTGCTGCACACAGATTTTTCCAGGATGATACCATTGACCGGAGATATATTTCATGGGACTATATGGTCCATCATTACGATAATTTATCTATTTATTTAGCAGGTCTGGTAGGCAGCATCCTCATGCCAGATAGGGGCCAACATGTATTTATGGTCAGTTGGGTAGGTATGATAGATCAGATGGTTACCCATCATCAGAGATTCATGACTTGGGGTAGCTGTATATTAGCTCACATGTACAGAGAGATACATGAGATAGTATACCATTATACCTATAGTGTGACTGTGGTGATGACATTAGTTTTCCATTAGTACACTTAGTGAAAAAAATTGACAGAGATCACCAGTAGACTAAAGCATTACCGCCAGACTACAAGCTTCACCAGCAGATTATAAGCATTATCGACGAACAACAAGCATACCCGACAGAATACAAAGGTCAGAAGAAAAATGCTAAGTGTGGAATCGACAAGCATCACCAGCAACCACAAGCATCATCGGTGACCACAAGCATTACCGGTGACACAGTTTTTGAGAACTAACCCAACAGGAACAGAAAAGGCATACCCGATGACAAGTTCAAGAAAGGAACACTGATGACCAAGAACACTGACCGTCAGAATCGACAGTCAGTTAAAGAACCTGCAAATTGTGGATCTGATTTTTACATGACGGATAAAGCAATGTAATTCTATTTATAGAGTTTTTATTTGTTTTAAATCATAACTTGAGGGTCAAGCAAGCTTTATGTAAATGTTTTAATGCATCCTAACATATCTAAAACATAGCTAACTAAAGATCAAGGTCAAGTTGTAAACCTTGGATCTAGAGTTAACTTGCAATGCATGATTCAAGAATTGAGCCTAATTTAGTATAAATAGATGTTCAAACTCAATTGTAAAAAAGATGAATTCATTGTTGTTGATAGCCGCCAAGAGCATCTAAGGAGCAGAAGACAGAATTCATGCAAAGGTCAGAAATAGAATACATCAGTTATCAAGAACACACAGAGGCTACCAATAGGTAGATAAAGGTATTATTCAATCATGGAAGGATGATTACTAATATGTATGAAGCTTTACAGGATCTGTTATCAGCAATTAAAGATTTCATTTATCATCAGATCAAAGACTTATGTAGTTGCATTCTAACAAGTGCATCACATCTAAAATCCTTTTGTAGAAGGTGAACTTAACCGTTCTTTCCAAA
>MU224864.1:619333-674603 GCA_018584345.1 Thuja plicata | reverse complement strand
TGGAGTGCTCTGTCAGAGAAAAGCCATTCAAAATAAGATGATACAAGAACATAGGGAAAACATGGCACTTGACAAAGAAAAAGAGATACTCCAACAACTTGTTCCTGAAGTGAAACTTGAAGAAAATACTTCAGTAAAGGAACAGATTGTTGTTCTTACCGACGCCATCACAGAGAAAGGTATAGATGCAGAACAAGCAATAGAAGACCAAGCAGAAAATAAATATCAATTCAATCTAATTGATAAAATAAACCAAGAAGTGGCATTGAACAAGGTAAAGCTCTCAGAACTCACTGAAGAATTAGAGCCAATGATTGCTGAAGCAATCAACTTAGTTCAAAAGATGTGCACACTAGAGAAATTTGCAAAAGAGAACAGTGATAAACTAGCAGAGATAGATCATAGTGTCACAACAAGTGCACAAAGCCTAACCTCTCATGCCAACAGCATAAAGTCACATCATGACATGGTATTAGAGGCAAATAGGCTAAGGAAAGAAATATGGGATGCTGAAACACAATTAAGAGGTGAGAATACTGAACTTCAAACACATATTCTACCAAATCTTACTATTCTGCAGCAACATATTTTTGATGCTAGAAATCTGATAGCAACCCCTGAGATGTCTGTAGTAGACAACATCTATGACATACATGTATGGATTTCACTAGAGCACATGGCTCTAGACATGCTGAAGGCAAAATGGGAAAAGATGATGGAGGAAATCAGGTCCTCACATTCCCACCTTTTTGAAAAGTTGTAAGTACCTTTTCCTGTAGAATCAAAAAAGGAGGAAAGGACATGTATATAGTTATGTACAATATATATATATCCAAAAAAATAGAAAAGAAAAATACATAAGGATATGAAGGATATGTATATATATACTTACACTTACTGGTATATACATAGGGGGAGTCATTAAAATGAATAAGGAAGAAGTATAGACAGGTGTACATACTAATACACTCAGTATGCTACACATATCATGTTTTTGATACTAATGTCAAAGGGGGAGATTGATGACATTAGTTTTCCATTAGTACACTTAGTGAAAAACATTGATATAGATTACCGGCAGACTAAAGCATTACTGCCAGACTACAAGCTTCACCGGCAGATTACAAGCATTACCGGCGAACAACAAGCATACCCGACAAAATAAAAAGGTCACAAGAAAAATGCTAATTATGGAATCGACAAGAATCACCGGAAACCACAAGCATTACTGGCGAAATATGGCTCAACGCAGGTGATAAAAACACTAAATTTTTTCACAACACCAATGCAAGAAGGAACATCAATAAAATAACAAAAATCACCAAACAAGATGGTACGATAAATGAGGAACCTAGAGATATGGCTGAGGAGGCTATTAACCACTTCAGAAATAGCCTTAGCAATGAAGAATCTTTTAATCTGACCAACCAGAACCTACTCCTTGACAACATCCCCAGATTAATCAACCAAGAAACCAATAAACTCCTAAATGAAAAAATCTCCGAGGAAGAAATAGGAAAAGTACTAAAACAAATGCAACTAGATAAAGCACCAGGTCCTGATGGTTTGCCAACTATATTTTTTTCAAAAATGTTGGGATTTCTTCATCAAAGAGGTCACAGAAGCCCTAGAAGGGGTAAGAAATTCAGGGAAGCTACTCGAAGAAATTAATAATACCTTCTTACTTCTGATTTTGAAAAAGGACAAATTCAAAATTTTTAGTGACTATAGACATATAGCCCTATGAAATACAATCTATAAATTACTATCTAAAACCCTAGCCAATAGAATCCAGAATTTACTAACAACAATTATTAGCGAAGAACAAACAGGATTTGTACAAGACCAATCCATCTATGATGGGATTATTATTGCATATGAAGCTATCCGCTCCACCCAAATAAACAAAAAAGCCAACATGTTTATTAAGCATGACATTAGTAAAGCATACAATAAAGTAGATCATATATTTTTATGCAAAATCCTAGAGAAGTTTGGTTTTAACAAGCAATGGATAAATCTACTATTTGAATGTATTTCCACTCCCAAATTTTCAATCCTGCTAAATGGATCCCCTGAAGGTTTTTTTGATGTATCGAGAGGAATTCACCAAGGGGACCCAATTTCCCCCATCCTCTTCATCATAATGGATGAAGCCATCCGATGATCAATAACTAGAGCTTGAATCAACAATCAGATCGAAGGCATTACAGTCATAACTAATGTAGAACCCATAACTCATCAAAAATTTGTTGATGATACCATGTTATTTGGTAAAATCACATTACAAGAAGTTGAAAAAATTAAGTAAATTCTTCATGCATGCACCAAAGCCTCGGGACAAGAAATCAATGAGGAAAAGTCTAAAATATTTTTCCTCAATATGGAACCTTATCTAGAAACAAACATTTGTAACATCCTTAACTTCAGAAAAGGAAAACTACCATGAAAATACCTTAGCTTATCCTTAGACAAGGGAACCAAAAATGTGAACTCATGGGAACCTATTATCTC
This sequence comes from Thuja plicata, assembly GCA_018584345.1. Lineage (NCBI taxonomy): Eukaryota > Viridiplantae > Streptophyta > Pinopsida > Cupressales > Cupressaceae > Thuja > Thuja plicata. The sequence goes on along the minus strand of MU224864.1, from coordinate 672,089 downwards.
AAAAATTAACAAACAAACTGCATCTTGGAATGGAAAATGGCTTTCCTCGGCAGGTAAAATGGTAATGTTAAAATCTGTATTAGCCTATATCCCCATCTACCAAATCTCCTACCACCTCCCTTCAAAAAATGGCAAGAAAATTAATAAATACCTAAAAAAATTCTTTTGGAAAGGAACTAGTGAACAACACAAAATACCCCTAGCAGCATGGGAATAAATGTGCAAACTGAAAGAATATGGAGGCTTGGGCATCAAAAACATTAAAGAACAAAGTAAAGCTCTAGGTGCCAAACTAATTTGGAATCTCCTTAACAAACCTAATCTGAAATGGGCTAAAATTCTACACCATAAATACCTCAATGGCAGGGACCACATAGCTGTCTTTAGAATTAGAAATCTTCCACATGGTTCACAAATTTGGAACTTTATGAAGGAATGCGGATACATTATAGGTAAAAGACTTTCATGGAAAATCAATAATGGGGAAAATTCACTATTATGGGAGGACTCGTGGGAAGGTGTTCCTCGCATCTCCAATATGCACAATTGGGGGGATACCATGCAAATCCTTCAACAATGTTGGGGTAAATATGTCTATAATTACACTATACCCCAAGAAGAGCTCATTTTAGATAGCTCACAACGGAAAAAAAATTGATAACATCAATATACCAAACCAACATAGAGTCATGCTAACCAACATCCTAGAAAATAGAAAAATAATCCCTAATAGAAAAAAGGATACCCTTCTCTAGACAACCTCTAATGATGGAAGATAAAACTCCAGAGATAGCTACACACTACTGATATCTAAGAACAAATATAACAAAATAGATCTTCCTCTACACCTCTACCTAAACAAGGATATCCTACCCAAGGAAGGACTCTTTTCATGGTTTTTTATTAAAAACTAAATACTCACAGCTAAACGTTTCACCAAGATGCGCTATGAAGGTCCTAGCATATGTTGTCTATGTATGGTTGATTCAGTATCTACTGATGACATCCGCCTACACTATCCATATGCTAGGAAATGTTGGGAATGACTTTGTAAAAAATTAGGCTACATATCTGCATTCTCATACAACTTAAAAGAAATATTTAAAATTTGGCCTAACTACCACAAAAATAGTATTTATAACATCTTAAGGAAGGTATGCCCATCAATTCAAATATGGGAAATATGGAAAGAGAGAAACCAGATAATTTTTAAAGAAAACATATGGAAGTGAACCAACTTTTAAATAAGATTAATGCAATTATCATCAAAGTAACAAACAATAGAATTATGAACCTGACACAAACAAATAAAATTACAGCATGGGATGAAACAATAAGACAACACTGGGTTAGCCTTAAGACCCCTCCCCCCTTCGTACAACAAGTCCAACACCAATAATGAAAAACTTAGAAGAGAATGTATCTGACAACCCTCCATGAAGGCAGATATAAACTCAATTTTGACGGAGCACAAGAGGCAACCTGGGGTTAGCGGGTATTGTATGTGTGATCCATGACTCAAATTCCCTTGAAATCACCTCACTTGCCAAACCATTAGGCATTACCACTAATAACATGGCAGAATTGACTGCAGTAGTAAAAGGCCTTAAATTATGTATAAAAAATGCATAACATACCTTGATGTGGAAGGGGACTATGCAATCATCATTAATTCTCTTAGAACCCAATCTATTCCCAATTGGCAATTAAGATCAATCTTAGATCTATAACTAGTCATTTTTGAGAAATTCAGATCCATCACCTTTAACCAAATATATAGAGAAGGGAACAAAATAGTAGATGGACTTGCTAACCTCAGTACGGATGGAACAACAATCAACCCTCTGGAAATTTGAATCTTTATCCATACACCCTCGAGTTACAAAAATGCCCCTCTATAATGATTACCTATCCTTATCTCATCTACAATAAGTTATCACATACATATTTAACAAACCAAAAGAATGTCTCTTGATTGAATGAAAAATCGTAGGTTAACACAAATTGCAAGATATTAGTTTAATTAGAAAATCTTTAATGCATGAAGGAAATCAGTGATCATAGTCTAAAGGAACCAAATCGGCTTATCTTCAAAGGCTTCCATGCTTGGCCAATAATTTCTTACCTAGCTCCCTATAACATCCAGGTTGATACAAACCAAAATGAGGTTTTACCAACGATCAAAAAAATTCACTAACCATTGAAGCTCATAATAAATAGTCTCAAAAACTCGAGGATGACACTACCATATTCTTCTTAGAATAAATTATTCTGCTAAATAACATTTTTTATAATAGAATAAATTCTTTAGAATAAAACTAATCTTATCCTTATTAAATTTAAAGATCTGATTATTTTTCCAAAATAAATAAGGTTCCAAAAGGATTACTACTGATAATATAATTAGAACAGGTTTATCACTTCTTTTATCTAGCACTTATGTTGTATATACTGCCACTAACCCCCATGTACAAGACCTCTTAAAATAGATAAAAACAAAAGGTAACTTTTTCTATTGGAAACTTATTTTACGTGATTTTATTATACCACTATCTAAATACAACTAACAAAGATCTTAGAATGGTATGAGCAAGAATCAGTTGTTCAGGAACTAGAAGGATATCATGGACAACAACACAAGGCTTGAGGGCATGATCTCATCCCAAATAATCCGAGAAGACATGAATACCTCATACTATATTACGGAAGAAGAAAAACATAATTAAAAGTTATATTGTAAATTTTATTGTCTAGAGGGGAAACCTATCAATTTTTGTAAATAGGGGAATGCTCCTATCCCTCAATAAATGTAATCTTTAAATGTAAGGGATACTGAGCCCTGGGCTAGATTGGAGGTTTTCTTGACTCCATTCTTTCCTAACAGTGCCCATTTGAATGGATATTTAAGATGTAAATTGTATTTATATTATTTAATAAAATTCCAAGGCTAAGGCCTATTATCGAGCAAAAAAAATATATCACTAGCCATGAGATTCTAGATTTTGATTAATTAATTAGGCTAGGACTATTAATGAATGGATTTCCTTTGATTATTCATGATTGATATTTTGATTAGCATTTACAGAAATTGGTTTGGCTAGACCATTTTTAGGTGATTACAATATTGACCATTTATAAACAAATTGGGTAGCATTTTTAAGCTATGTATAGAGGATTTTTTTTTCTTCATCAATTCTCCATGTTTTGGTATAGTACTAAAAGTCTGGTATAAGCCTTTTTATGTTTCATCTTTATTTCTAAATTCTCTTAGACTTTGGCTATATAGAGTGTATAATCAAAGTATGGATACTCCTATCTGTTAAATAAGTTGTGACTGAGAGGGGGGGTGAATCAATACAAATAGGTATTGAAACAATTCATCCTTTGATCTGATTAACTACCCTAGTAACTTCTTAACCTCAGAGAATGTGAAGCAAATAATCAAATAACAACAAAAAATATCAAGCATCCACAACATTAACACACATAACACAAATATTTTTCATGTGGAAACCCTTGTCAGAGGAGAAAAACCACAGTGGCGATGACACCCACAAGCCCAATAACTACAGTAAATGAGTTTTCCCTGTTAGTTAGTGCAAATACCCTTTATGAGGGTTAACCCTATTAGAAGTAATTAGTACACTATTATAAGTACAATAATATCAGCTATGATCTACCTTGATAGAGGATTTAAAACCTCAATTAAGAAGTCACCCCGTTAAAGGATTTATAAATAAAAACCTGTTAGAGTTCACCTTGTTAAAGGATTTGACCTATTGCAACTATTAGGTAACAACAAGATTGTTGATTTGTAGAATGACACTGATTTCCTATTAGATCATTTTCAACTCTTTGTAAATTATACTCTGTATATGCTCTCTTCTCTCTAATCACACCTTCAATATGAAATCATAAAACCTTAATCACCAACAAACTTCTCAACAAAAACAACAACAAATTCTTTATTTATCTTGCTTCTTGTAAATAAAAGTAGTTCCCTTATATAAACAACTTGCACCACCTTAAGACTGATCTTCAAAATTCTTTCCCGTGACAACACCATGTGTCAAATTAATAATATCGATGAGAGAAACTATTTACCATGACCACATTAGGTCAATATAAGATCTACAAGTTTATATCTCTAAGATAATAAAACATGTTTTTACATCTCCAATGCATCTCCTTAAATCTGTCTTAAATGATTACATTGATCATGTAAATACTAATACAATGGATGTATAACCTTTGTTCCACATTATCATATCACTATAACTGATCTCATATACTTTACCACTCACTGTTCTGTAATCACCTGATTGGTTGATCAAGAACATAAGAGTTATACTTATCTTAGTGACTGTGACACTGAAACCTCCATCACCGCTCATCCAAATAAGTTGTGATTGGAATAAAATAATCCTCATACCATATACATATTGTTTCTCTAATCACAAGAATCTTTCCTTAACTTGATTGCTACCACAATTTATTAATATTGTTCTTCTAAACATCAGTCAACATACATAGTTGATCTTCTCTTTACAGATCATGTTCTATTCTTACCGATCACTGTAATATTGATATTTGAATATATTTCCATCAAGGAAAACCAATTATGCATCCACTCATGACCGCTCTTCATATCATCTCCAAAACTGTATCATAATGCCAACAATATCCCCCTTTGGCATTTTTGAAAAAACTTGTGAAAATCATCTCAACTATAATATCAACCTTTGAATCATATTGAATCATAATTAAGGAATACTCCCCCTTACATTATGCATACTATATTGATATCACACAATGTTTCATCATTATTTCATATAGTACATTACACTCCAGTATCATTCTCCCCTTTTTTGTCAACAATGACAAGGATTATAAGTGCTTACCAGAATGGCATTTGATCAAAAGTTTTCTTGAAGTTGATCTTTTCTAAATCCAATGATGTGTTCCAAGACTTTTTTAAATGTTCCATAGATAAGATAAATCCATGTATAACCAATAATGTTCCTTCCATATCATTTAAAGTGTTCACCTCTTGTTAACTTAGTATTATCTTTGCATTTCTCACATGTGGTTGCATGGGATCCATAATGGGAGGAAGATAGGCCCGCAGTTCCATAATTGATAACATTTTGTTATCTTTCTCAGCTTCAAACATCTTCATGTTGTTTGAAATCATCTTCACCTTAGTAGTGTATGTTGAAACTAAACTAGTTAAAGGATCAAATATTGTAATTAAATCTTCAATTTCCTGTTGGGCTTCCTCTCTCTTCTTCTATAGATCCTATGTAAAGAATGTAACCTTGGAAATTTTTACAAACGTATTTCCACTCTCCTGTAGAGTCTCCTTAATTTTATTCACTAGGATTGCAAGTGACTCTTTTTCCATTGTCATGGTCTCTTTCAACTTGTCAGCTTGTTGTCTCTCATATTCTTCCATTGCTAATTTCATAGTTGCACTTTCTAAGTTAGGTACTTGATTAGAAACAACCTTGACCAACATACCCAATTGATCAATGAGATTATCTTGTTTTTCATAACTCACATTTTGTACTAAATTCTTGATTATGATTCTAGATCCTTTAAGTATCTTGACCTTCTTTTTCCTTTTCCTCAACTTGTTCCTATCAACTTTCTCCCTGAGTGTCTCTAAAATTTTTAATAGCTCTTTGGGGCTCATCTGAGTAATATCAAAATTTTTTTGCATCTCTTCTTATTCAAATTATTCTTCATCTTCTTTTGAACTAGTAGTGTCCTTTTTTTTTCTCTTCTTTATTGTGCTACCTTCCCTGGTTAGATCTAGTTTTCTCTTTATTGAAAGTACATCTTCATTCTTCTTATGAATTGTCTCTTTCTCAGCAATCTATTATAGAACTATTATACACCAAATTTTGCACCCTACCAAGTTCTTGAGCCTAGCAATCTAGTATAACATGCGAAAACTTCTAGGTTGTGGGACCTCTGCTAACTGAAGTGAAGCCTCTGAGTTATAGGTCAGTTTCTCTTGGATAATCACCTGATCTACTCTTGAACATGAAAGTAAACTTGGAAGGAAAAGGGATAGAAGGAATAATTGAAAGGAAATGACTGAAAATAAAATTATCCTACTAGGTGATACACCGAAGGTAAAATGAATAATGACACAATGACCAAACTAGTACAAAGATTCTTAGATCTAATAGAACATAATCTTTCTAAATAGGCTTGCATAAGCATTTCATAGAGAGGTATAAAATGGAAAGAGGTTATTCAAGGAAAGGAAAGATTTCACAAATAATAAATTTCCCAAGGAAATAGACACAAACTGTGACCTGCAAGAAAACATTTACTCCAGCAAATAGGCATAGGATTGAGACAAAATAACAAGGGATGAACAAAATCCACAAGATTATCTAAATCAGATCACACATACAATAGTGCACAAAGATGCTAAAAGAAAGAAAGGCTTAGGAACTCAAAGACTTCTCTAATATAAGCCACTGTATTATATTCAATAAGTTAAGTATAAACAAGTAAAAGCTTTAGGATAGAGAAGATGTCTCAGAAAGCTCTTACATAATTTGGAATTCAATGAGAAGTTACAAGAAAGAAAACTTGAAGGCATAGAAAATGTCATAGAAAATCTTACATCTGCTGAAAAACTAATAAGCTCTAAAAGCTTCTAAAAATGCTTATATACATGCTCCTCTAGCACGTAGGCTCGTGAGTCAATCCACCAATAAGAATTAGGGTTTATTAGATATTACATAAACAATGTCAAACCCTAAGACTATCAAATATTCTCATCAATGCATCCTAGAAATATCCCAAAAGATCAGATCTAGCCATGAATGCACCTCCAATCATCATAAATTTGATTAGAGAAGTCAGCTCAACCTATCTTTCCTGCCTGTATCTTGAAAAAAACACGCCACCGCCACGGAGCTCTGAGAATCAGATTTTGAATTTTTAAATATTGTAATATAACGGTCATAGGTGGTGTGGATACTCACATCACCGACTAAAAAAACACTTGATCTTTTATTTAAAACACAACTGTCGATCTTTATCTTTGATTCATGACACTAGCCTTTACTCATACTTGACCTATCTTTAAAATTGGTGTATGGAATCCTTTATGTTTCCAAGATGCTGAATTATTCCCATAACCTTGAGTTTATTATGAGATTCTACAAGAGCCACAAGATCAGACCCAAGATCTATAATCCGCACTTAATCTCTGAACCATAGAAGAATATTCCATTTCATTATGAGACTAAGCGACTACTGCAAGATTAAAACTTGATCAATGATGTTGATTAACTCATATGAAAACTCTGAAACTAAACTGAACTTTATCATTAACCCTGGTACATTCAGATATTTAGCAACTGGACACATCTCACAATCTCTGATCATCTAGTCTAACCATGGTTTTATCACGAGACTCAATGACAATCATCAGATTATCTTTGCATCGACGACCCGCATGAGATCTCCTAAACTTCATTGACCTTTTAAATTTTTTTGGAGACTCAGCACAAACCACGGCATCTGAATGCATTCGACAGCCATAGAAAAATATCAGAAGAAAGGAAATTAACCCTGAGTCTATCTAGAGATTATGAGATAAAATTTAACCATAGATTTTATCCTGAGATTTCACACCATCCAGCCGATTTGAATCTGAACTTAACCCACTCTATGGTCTGTGTTAAATCTCTCAGATACTTAATCATATTCCTTTTTAATGTTAGATTACATGATAGCCACAAGATTGAAACTTTATCCATGGCCCTCATGAAATATTGATGACTTAAGAGAATATTCCCTTCCTTTATGAAATCACACGACTAAAGGAAAATTGAAGTCGCTGAGTAATATAGAATATTATGTTCCCTTTATGTCACTAAGAGATAAACAAAGAAGATAAATGCACACATGACTAAATAAGGAACTTAAGTCACTTGAAAAGGTAATGAAGAAATAGATCATGGCATGGAGAACCAGGGTTTTACCATGAAATGCTTAGGTTTTTTTTGCACTTATGTCTTTTTTTCATGAAGGGTAAACCCGAGACCTGTAAAAAAGAAGAGAATCAAGATCGAGACCTTAGAAAAAATGCAGAATCGTATAAGCTAGGAAATACCCTTGTGGGAGCCTCATTTTTCTCCACTTGTAGCCAAATTACATAGGATGAGAAATTTGGGTAACATTTTGGCAATTTCTGGTGGATGTCAGTCTACTAGACACATAAAACTAGTGGCCCTTTAATATTCATTGGGCATAGGAGTCCATATCGAGCACAAAAATTGCTGGGAGGAAAGAGGAGTGAAACTTGGAGGAGGGACAACAAAAAAAAATAGGGAAAAAGAATATATACAAACACAAACAACTACTTGTGCAGAGCACTTTAAGGAAAGCATGAAACTAACCTAGAAAGTAGGAAAAAGAAAGAAACTGATTACAAAGCCAAACAAACCTCAAAATAGGGTTTTAGGTGAAAACCATTGGTAGATATTGGCAAGGCCTCTCCTTCAAGAGTTGATAGCTGAAAATCATTATGTTCCTTGCACTCAGTGATTACAAATGGACCTCCCCAAAAGGAATCAAACTTTGTATGTCTTGAAGGCATGGATCGGAATTCATCCCATTTGAGGACTATATCCTCAACATTGAAGTTTATGGATCTGGCTCTTTTTTCAAAGCTCCTCTTAGTTTTCATTTGTTGAAATTCCATATTCTGCATGGACTTGTCTCTAATTTCTTCCAATTCCATGAGTTGAGCATATCTCACTTCAAGAGGGTCTCCCTCTTCAAAGAGGACAAGTTGGGTTGAAAGGTCCAATGCAGGCAACTTTGTTGAAATGGACAATTTAGCTTGCCTTTCATAGACTAACATATATGGAGAGTTCCCAATGATCCTTTTGGGAGTAATTTTGTCTAACAACAAGGAAAAATTCAATATAGAGTTCCAATCTCTCTAATTTTCTTGCAGAGCCTTGTTGATTATCCTTATCAGGTTCTTATTTGTAGACTCTGCAAAACCATTACCCTGAGGGTAATAATTAGAACTAGTGTTTAGGTAAACACCATGTTTTTTTTCCCATTCACTGACACTCAAGCCTATGAAAGCAAGTGCATTATCTGATATAATAGAGTTTGGGGTCCCAAATCTGTGAATTATGTCTTCATAAAATCCTAGGACAACATTCTCATTTTCTTCTTTTAATGCAATAGCCTCATTCCATCTGGTGAAGTAATCAGTTGTAGTGATTATCCATTTATGGCCTGCACTAGATGGAGGGTTAATTAGGCTATTAATTCAATGCCCTATTTTATGAAAGGTTGATCTTCTCTATTTGGTTGGAGGGGAAGAGCTGCAAGTCTTTCTTTTCTTGCAAACATGGCACACTTTATGAATTTCCTTACCTGATCACGACTATCCTTGAAGATAGATGACCAATAGTACCCATCCCTTATGATCTTAAAAGTAGTATTCCTAGGAGAGAAATGAACTCCAAAAGGTCCATCATGAAATTTATTTAGGACACCTGCTACTTGTTCTAAATCTATGCATCTTCAAAGAACATCATTATGATCCTTTCTAAAGACGATCTCGTCAATTAGAACGAAGGGGAGAGCTTGTAATCTATAATACCTTCTCTTCATTGAATCCAAATTTGTAGGACATTATCCTATCTTCAATAAATGAACCATGTTAGGAAACCAAGCTGATGCCTTGTCATGTTCTTCTATTTAATGCACAACTAAGGATGCATTCATTTTCTCTATATTACTTGGGATCTCATCCTCTATCAAATGTTCACAAAGTCCTCTTCCTCTGACTAACTTGGTGACTTGGATAACAATGTCAGATTCCATGTCTCTAGTGATCCAACCAACCCTTTTCTCATTTAGTTCCTTAGAAAGTAAGAACTCCCTGATACTTGGATGAGTGACTCTTAATTGTACCTTGTTGTGAGTCAATAGATGTCTAAAATTTTTTAGGCTCTTCACAACAACAAGTACATGTTTCTCCACAAAATAATATATTTATTCATATTCTTCCAAGCCTTTTCCAAAGAAAGCAATAGGATGCTCCAATGCTTCAGAGTTTTACTGAGTTAACATTGCAGATATGGCATCAGAGCCTCCATAAGCATACATAATGAAATATTTTCTAAAATCAGGATTCAACAAGGAAGGAGCCTCTGTCAAAACCTCTTTAATGGCTTAAAAACTAGCCTTTCCTTCTTTGCTCCAGCCGAAGACTACATTCTTGTTCAACATTGTTGTCAAAGGCTTCAAAAGGTCTACAATATTAGCAAAAAATGCCTAATAAAGTTAATCCTTCCAATGAAGGATTGAAGACTTTTCTTGTGAGGTGGTAGAGGTAATTCTAGAATAGCTACAATCCTCTCTAGGTCAACTATAGTTCCTTGTTTGGATACAATATATCCCAATAGTTTGCCTTCATGTACTGCAAACACACATTTCTTGGGATTAAGAGAGATCCCAAACTCCCTACACCTTTCAAATATTTTCCTCATATGTTTGATGTGGTTGTAAGACCAGAAAAAAGGAATATGAAGCATATCTAGGTAACCACAAACCCTAAATAATATGCTAACCTATCTAATATAACATTAGAGCCATTTAAATAGGAATTCACAAACAATATGCAACCAAAACATAAGAACTCCCTTCAAATGATACTCAAATGCTCTTCTTTCTTCTCCATAGAGGTAGATTATGTTTCTCTTTGACAATAACACAATTGCACAAAGAACTTGAAAGCACAAATTGATAGTGAGAATACTAGGAGATAGTAGTTCAAACTTGAAAGAGAGGAAAACATCTCAATTTATAGAAAATGAGAAGCAATTAGGTGAATTAGAGTGCATAAATTCAATACACAATGGAGGGAAAAGAAGGTAGGATTTTGGAAGCATGATTAGGGGGAAATTGAATGAAGAAATATTGAAGATATATGGGAGATATCATGAAGCACCTTAATAGGGATGTGAACCATAATTAAGGGATATGACAAATTAGGTGGGATTAGGAGGATTTAATTCAATAAATAAATCAATATTCCTCACAAATCAAAATTAGCATTTATGAAATTATAAAATCCCATAAATTAGAATTAGCCAATTAATTAATTGTGAAGACTTAGGATGAGAATGAATACATATGATTTATTCATAAAGAATAGGGAAAAACCTTAGGTTATTCATCCCAAGAGGATAGATTAGTGAATTATTGATTAAATTGAAGGTATTAATCTACATTTGAAATAATTTTGATAATATTGATAGAATTAGGATAGGTTCGAGGCATTGATGAACTTTGACAATGCACCCAAATAATGATGTTTGGAAATTATTGAATAACTTCAATGAACTTTGATGGTACCATAGGATTGAAATAGGAATAGGGAAAAATTGATGAACTTGGACAATATTCCTAAAATAATAATGATAAAAAATAGCGTCGATGAACTTGGACAACACTATTGAATTGATAATGATAGATTGATAACGATAACATCGATGAAATTTGATAATGTTATAAAATAGATGATGAAAGGGATATGAAGCATCAATGAACCTAGACAATACTCCTAGAATGATGACAAGATTGATTGAAATTAGAAGAGGGGTATGGTTGATTTGAAAATTGAGTTAATTAGGCATCGATGATCTTGGATAATGCCCCAGAATGGTTGGAACGAGTGCAAACAATTCTAAAAAATGATTAGGAATAGAATAGAATAGATTTGAATTGATTTAGGATGATTTGAAATGGTTTAGGATTGAATAGGTTCGGTTTAGGATTGATCAGAATCAATTAGGAAAATGATCGATTTGATAATGAGAGTAGAAATAGTAGTAAATAATTGAACAATTTTGCAAAATTCAATCATCGACGAAAGACACAATGTTGTCATATAATAAAGATCATATGCGCAACATAGAGGAATAATTAGGTCTTAAAAAAATGTTTCAATTGTAATGCTAAAAATGTTAAAACAAGTAGACTAGCAGGCTCAAACTATTTTTGGGTGTCTACATTTTGCCCCTATTTGATACAATGCGGTTATGAGCGTTGCGTCAAAGAATCTTGAAGAAAATTGCATTAAAACATGCCCCATATATAACGGGATACATAGGTTCCCCCTTGATAAATCGACCAAAAAATGCAAATGATAGGTCGATTTGTCAACAATGACGAGATAGATCCACATCAACGAACGGATCAAAAATTGGAGGTCAAATGCAAAAGATATGAGGCGCAGAGTGAAAAAAGAATCATGACCAACACAAAAGGCAAGGGTTGAATGTCCATCTATACAACCAATAGGCTATAAGAAGACTTGGAGAGGGATTTGGAGGTCATTTTTACTCTCACATTTGGAGGAATTTGAGCTCTAGAGAAAGGAGAATGGATCGAGTGCTAGTGGAGAATCAGCATCGGGAATGAGTGCCTAGATATTGATGGTCAGATGATGTGGGGCTCGAGGTGAGTACATCTAAGCCTCTCATTGATTTCTAGGGTTTTCATGCATTTCTAGGTAGTTTAGGGCTCAAAAAAGGGTCAAACAGGGTTAACAGGGGGTCCATACATGCCACCTATGCATCTCATGTAAGCACCTATGTAGGTCACATGCCCAACTACATAGCAAGCACAGGTGGCATGACCACCTATGTTTCCTACAGACTTGGTAAGCCAAGCTGCACAGTTGGTAGGCCAAACTGTGCAGTTGGTAAAAGGATCTGCAAATGGGGTAAAACTGGGTTCGGGGGGTCCTAAACCATCCCAAACTTTCCTAAATAGGTCAAAACCCTAGGATAAGGTCCAAATTAGGTCAAAGTTGGTCAAAGAAGGTCCTGGGTTGGTCAACAAGTAACAAATAGTATAGAAAGTTGACCAAAGTTGCATGGTGATCGCAGGAGGATCTCGTGATACCGTAGACACGGGAGAGCAGACCGACATGTTTGGATATCTGGCACTGACTGAGAAGACATGAGATATAGATGCTAGCCTCACTAGGACTTTACTATATCACTTATATGCCCAAGATAAGGGAAAATTGTGGCTTGATTACAGTTCTTGTAGAGCGGTGACACTTGGAGATGAGCTCGTTCCACCACCTGACAGGTGAGGCGACAATGACATTGGAGGATGTGTGGTGCATCCCCAGGATTCCTATTCATGGTGAGCTAGCAGAGTATGACCCCATGATAGGGAGATTAGAAGTGTACTGATTGTTTAACGGTGATGATGAGGACCTTGATATATGGGACTATGAGATCTGGTGGGAGATAGTTATGAGATAGCATGATAGGTTGATTGCAGTGATATGTGGGGTGGTCACATGGCTACTAGTGCCTGACAGAGAAGGCTATGGTTTCCCTATCGACTAGGGGAGAGTTTTAGAGTGCATGATCATGGAGGGTACAATGTTTTCATGGGGTCCATATATTTTGGTGATAATGTACTACCACCTCCATTAGTTAGTGTACAGAGGAGGGTTATCAATCAGTAGATGGATCACACTGTTACTTGTTTGGGCATATGAGCACATAGTTGTCTTTTGGTCATACATGTACTTTTATAAGGGAGTGCTTTCATAGGGGCCACTTGGATACACATTGTATTTCAGGAATGTGATAGATATTCTTAGAGATTTCATGTGGCGACCATACAGATATTTCTGCGGATGGGATGATGACAGAGAGAACTTACCCTATTGCTAGCACAAGAGGTACCTCATCGGGAGGACTATCATGCATCACATGGCGATCAAGATTCAGTTATTAGAGAGAGTACCCAGGAATTTTGAAGAGAGATAGGGAGTACCGATAGGCACAGCATTATTTGCACGATTGAGGAGTGAGGTCATGACATGGGGTGCAGCACTCTGGACTTAGGTGGCATACGCAGAGTTTGAGTAGTTGCAGTCTAGATAGTGGGGAGCAGGTGTAGACATAGAACATGCAGGGACAACAAATGAGTATGACCGATGGTTTTCCAAGCATAGGCCTATTCCTCTAAAATATCTGGTGGTGTTAGTACCGAGAGTGCGGATGGCTAGGGATGAGAGCACGGATGAGGAGGAGGAGGATTAGGAGGATGAGGAGGATGAGGAGGAGGAGGATGCTGACAGGGATCTCGGTGATATGTCAAAGAAGATGGATGAGGATAGGGATGATTCTCTACATGAGGATGACATAAAAGTTCCTAATGATAGGTTTGAGGATGATAGGTAGTAGAGATAGTGCATTGCAGAGCTGATGAGCCAGATAGACCAACTAGCACTTGAGAGAGACATAGATAAAGCCACATGGGCTGCAAAGCGAGCATCATGGATTGTAGAGAGATCATCACTCATAGCATAGGTGGATAGATTGATAGTAGAGAGGGATACTTTGATTGCCTCTTGAGATACAGCTATATCCAGAGCATAGAGGGCTGAGGAGGAGTCACGATAGTTCATCAGTACCATCATAGATGTAGTTGTGCATGAGATTGTAGGGATGCTAGGAGATTCCTAGGAGGAGAAGAGATACTAGTGGGATATGTATGAGAGAGATGTGCCATGAGATCAGTGGGCATCGAGTTACAAAGAATCTTCTAGCAGATCGCATTCCAGGTGGACATAGAGCAGCGAGGGAGTGATGGGACCGATGGAGCCACCTAGATCAGGATAGAGAGGGCCTCAAGAAGGAGGAGCCTCTTCTTCCAGACATGACAGGGATCAGGAGGACCAAGAGGGAAGGGGCTGACAAGAGATTCTCTCTAGCAAAGGGACATTTTTGATAGACATGTTATAGATCATGAACCTGCGGGTCTCAGTGTATACATATACCTTGATTTTTGTACTCTGATACTTTTTTGAGATATACATGATATGCAGCTACTCTATGATGCACATGATGGTTGCTTATGTACATGATTTGACTTTCCTGTTATATGATGATGCTTAGATATTGCAATGTATGTCCTTTTTATGAAATAAATACATGTTATGAATGCAAGCATTGTTTTTATCTTTTTTACTCTTTGAAATGTATGAATGCAAAATGTGAATGTATTTTTGGAATTTTTTGCTCGTTTATGAATGAATACAAAATGCACATGTTTTTGATATACCAGAGTACTAGACCAAGAATACTGCGAGGACTGACTAAAGAAGTGTTAGCAGAAAGGGGAAATTAGAGAAAGAAATGTTAGTAAGATAGAAAGATTTTGGCATTCAAAAGTGCAATTATGTTAGAAGAGCTTATTTTGATATTGCAAAACCAGATGCAGTGCACCATGGCACAAAAGCCAAAGTGAGAAATTCATCCTTTTGCGTAAACAAACATGATGCAGAAAAAGGATGATCTTCTCCATCCTGAAGCAAATAGAAAACATGCCCTTGAATTTCATGAGATCATCAAATAGGTAGAATATAAAGAAAATACCAGTCATGAACCATCCCAACTACTCTCATAAGTTTAGGTAATATCATCGAGTAGCATAGGAACATGATCAAAAAAGAAAATCAATAAAAGATAAAACACTCACCGAAACAATGTGAGCCAACAACCATTCTGATCTTTTTTTTACTTGCATTAGATGTTCTTTGTTTGATAGCTAAGTTTGGAAATTGACTGTTTGGAGAATTGATTGATAAATTGGACATATTGATTGGTTGATAGGAAAGATTGAAAGATCGAACAGGTCCAACCAGATTGAATGTTGAGATACAATGATTCAGATCGCATTTGTGAGAACATGATTTTGTTAATCACAGGATTGGTGATTTTTCCACTGATGTCTGCGAACACGATGATCGTTCTACAAAAGAAGACAAGTATGTACAAATTTATTGCAGATTTTTGAAGAAGCTTTTGCAATTTTTAGGATTTTTGGAGATATTTGATTCTTTTGTGACGATCCTTTTTCAGGACTTTTTATGATTTTTAGGAATTTTTTTCAGCATCATATTTGATTTTTAGGGTCTTTTTTTAGGATCATATTTGATTTTTAGAGAGTTTTTCAGGACATTATTTGATTTTTTTAGATTTTGAGCTTCTTATTTGGATTTTTTGGACTTTTTTAGGTCATTAAGATATTTATGAGTTGTTATCTCCAATCTGACAGTCAAGGAATCTCATGGATAAACCACATTCAAGGTATTTCCCCTAGTTCAAATTCAAATTCAAAGACAGTTAGTGCCATGAATCTACCCCCAGACAGAAGATAGTCTATGTATAGAGGCCAAGGAGACATACAAGCCGGGTGTGCCAAGTGTAAGACAAAGGAAATCAACTAGTTACAGGCCATAAAGGGGCACTAGGGTCGATTCAAATTGAAATATGTGATCAGGAAAGGACATCAAAATACCAGGTGGAATCATGATAGACATTGGAGGAACAACTTACTACACATGGCGCCTGTTTGCCAAGTTTTCACCATGGTACTTTCCCAAAGTGCCTGTTTTCTAGGTTGTCACTTGTGGATGGGATTTTTCTCTTAATTTCTATTTTTGCATACCAAGATGCCTGTTTACCAGGTTTTCATCAAGGCAACCAGTTTTTCTCTTTTTCTCTTTTTTTTCTATTTTTTAGAAATTTTTGCAATTTTTTTTGTATTTTTTCAGGATCATGCATAATACTTACGGAGGTGCATGTTGTTTAGTGCTTTTGGAAATGGTTCTCCCTCCGATGTTGCAAGATGATACACTCTAGACCCATATTATGTTGTGACTATATATGGGCCTTCCCAGTTTTGTTCAAAGTTCCCAAGCTTTTCTCTGTGTGGTTGGGTTTTGTGATTCATTTTCAGGATCAAGTCTCCAATCTCAAAATGGCAGGCTTGGACATTCTTGTTTTAGCTCTGTTTGAGACAGTTTTTATATTATTTCAAGTGGACCAAGGTGGTTTGTCTCCTCTCATCTAGCATTTTGAGCTCATGCAACCTAGAAACTTTGTACTGCTCATCATCAACAACACCTTGCAAAGATACTCTCAGTGATGGAATTTTAACTTCAAGAGGTAAGATGGCCTCAGTGCCATAGACAAGAGAGTATGGAGTAGCACCAATGGGGGTGCGAATGTAGGTTCTGTAGGCCCAAAGAGTTGGATTTAGTTACAGGTGCCAATCTTAGCTAGCATCATTGATATTCTTTTGAAGGATCTTGATTATTGTTTTATTAGATGCCTCTGCTTGATCGTTGCCTTGTGGATAGTAAATGCTGGAAAATCGATGACGAATTTTGAATTTCTCACAAAGCTTTGTAACATATTTCTTTTAGAATGGGCTACCATGATCAGTAATGATATCCAAAGGAACTCCATAGCAGCAAATGATATAATTCAGAATGAATTTGGAAACTTGCTTGTCGGTGATATATGTCATAGGGATAGCCTCCACCCATTCGGTAAAATACTCAGTGGCCGTTATGATATACTTGTGTCCATCAGAAGACAGAGGTGTAATCTTCCCTACAAGATCAAATGCCCATTCAGAAAAGGGCCATGGAGAAACCAGTGGCTGTAGATCCTATGTCAGAGCATGAATCAAATTGCCATGGATCTGGCATTTGTAACATTTCTTAGCAAACTTGTGTGCATATTTATCTATGGTGGGTCACTAATATCCATCTCTTATAATCTTATTAGCAAGACTTAAACCATTGAAATATCCTCCGCAAATACCATGATCGACATCATGTAAAGAATTTTTAGCCTCTCGCAATTCAACGCATCTCAGGAGGGTTTGGTCATAGGCTCTCCTATAGAGGGTATCACCGATAATGACATAACAAGAGGCTTAACAGATAAGGGCCCAACATTTGTTTTGAAATAGGACAGGAGTTAAGATCTAGGAATTTAGGTAATTATAAACATCTTGGTACCAAGGGGAATCAGGACCAACAATATCACACACGAGCTCAGATTGTGGAATATTAAATGCAAGAAGCAATAGCTGCTCGATGAGAAATTCACATCTTTCTTCATTATTTGGCATGTCAATCATAGAATCAATAGTTTCCACAGCATTTGCATGTTTATTTTGTACTTGAGGAAGTTGTCAGAAGCTGATTATGACAAATTGATCCTTTAGAAAGTCAGCCAACTGTTTGTAAGGTACTAACTTTTCATTGTTTGTTTCATAGTCATCAGTTTCTTGTTAGATGAATAATTGGGAATCACCATACACTTTGAGATGTTGTATTTTCCATTGAATAACAAGCTTGAGTCCAGTGACAAGGGATTCATATTCGGTGATGTTTTTAGTGCATATAAATGCAATTCTGTAGGATTTTGGTATGACATCACCTTGTGGGGCAACAAACATGATGCTTGCCCCTGATCCATGTCTAGTGTGCGAGCCGTCAAAATAGAGTTTCCATTCATTAGAGTCAGTGAATGTGAAAATAGACTCATCTAGAAATTTTGAGAGCAATGGGTGATCATCTAGAACTGGTGCATCTACAAGTTGGTCTACTATCACCTGGCCTTTAATTTGTTTTTATTCTACATACTCTATGTCAAAATCACTCAGGAGCATGACCCATTTGGCTAGGTGACCTGTGAGAGCTTCTTTTTGTAAAAGATACTTCAATGGATCAATCCAGGATATGAGCATAGTTTTCTGATGTAGCATGTAATGTCTTAATTTTTGTGTGGCAAAAACCACAGCAAGACAAGCTTGTTCAATGCATGAATAATTCAATTCATATCCAACTAGTGTTCTTCTTATATACTAGATAGCTCTTTCTCTTTTTTTTTCATCATGTTGTGCGAGAAGAGCACCCAATGCACTTTCTATAGCAAAAATATATAAGATGAATGGCTTTCCTAGAATTGGAGGCATCAAAGTTGGTGGATGCAATAGATATTCTTTCAATTGTTGGAAAGAGTGATCACATTTTTCATTCCAGTGAAAAGTCACACCTTTATGCAGTAGGTTTTGAAAGGATAGGCACTTATCTACGAGTTGTGCAATGAACTGGCAGATAGACTATAATTTCCCTTGTAGACTTCTCAGCTTCTTTAGAGTATTTAGCGGAGGCATTTCTAAAATAGCTTGCACCTTTGTAGGATCCACTTCAATACCTCATTGAGAAATAATATATCCTAGGAGTTTGCCAGAAACAACTCCAAAAACACACTTTTTGGGATTTAAGCGAAGCTTATATCCTTCCATTCTCTCAAATATTTTGGCCAGAATACTTAAATGGTATTTTATGGTAGTAGACTTGCAAAGTAGGTCATCAAAATAATCTTCCATCAAGATGTGCATGAAGTCATGAAAGATTGTGGTCACTTACCATTGATATGTTGCTCTAGTATTCTTGAGGCCGAAGGCCATGACATTCCAACAATAAGTTCCCCAAGGACATGTGAAAGATATCTTTGGTTGATCTTCAGGAGCAATCTGAATTTGATTGTAACCAAAGAAACCATCCATTAGTGATAGCATCTCATATCCTATAGTCATGTTGACAATGATGTCAATGTTAGGCAAAGGAAAATCATATTTAGGGCATGCCTTATTGAGATCACAGAAATCAGTACATATTTGTATGCCTCCAGCATACTTGCTGACAGGTACCAGATTGGAAATCCAGTTTGCGTAGTCTATGGGTATGATAAAATAAACATCTAGTAACTTCTTCAATTCTGGTTTTACTAGTGGAGCTATTTGGGGATGCATTTTCCTTAGCTTCTATTTGACTGGTTTCACACCTGGCCTCAAAGGGAGGTGTTGAAGAACTTATTCAAGATCCAGGCTAGGAATATCAGCGTAGGGCCAAGAAAAATTAATCTAGTGATCAAGAAAGAATCTGACAAATTTGTCCTCTTCTGGTGAGAGTGATGCTGCAAAGTGTATAATTTTGGGGTTGTTTGGCATTCCCAAGTTGATTTCCTCATTCATTTCAATGAGAAATGTTTAATTCTCCTTCAGAGGGGGTATGTCAAATATTACATCATTGGGCACCTCAAAGAGTTTTTTACCCTCTGATATGTCCTTTATTTTTACTTTTGTATGGTCAACTGGTGACTTTCGGTTTTCGCCAGAGGACCTATTCTTTTCATTTTTTCCTTTCATAATTTTATGATTTTCACTTTTGCGACTGGAAGATGGAGTTGAATCCCCAAAATATGTTGTAGAAACAATTTCAATAGAGAACCCTACTTTATGGTCGCCAAATAGCATGCCTTCTCGAAGCTCAAAGAATTTCGTTGTTTCTTCATCATTTTCAAAGATATCTAAGCTCGGTGATCCTTGTTCTTCCCAATTAATAAGTTCAGGGTAAACTAGGGGAATGTCATCATCATTAGTGAAAATGTTTTCAAAGCCAGGGGTAAAGGCAAAGATGTAAATATCAGTTTCGTAAGAGTTAGAGACTTCATGCACAGAAGGTTCAGGACTAGGATCCTAGAGAATTCTAGCCCAGGGATCATGACAGGTTATTGGAGGAGGTATTGTGTTAACATGTTTTTATTCTATGGGTGGGTTATTAGATTTAGGGAAGACACGGTGAGGTTCGTAAGAACTAGAGGAATATGATGTCCATTCCCACTCATCGGAATCAGTAGTGTCAGAATGGGGAGCCTCAGATGCATTTTCATCATTTGAAACATCCACATTTTTACAAGAGGCCATTTTAGCATTCGAAGAGCCAATTTGCAATGGTTTAAATCCAATTCCCAAATGAGGAGGATGACCTTTTGTAGAAAGAGGTTCAAAAATCCCTTGCTTGTGTACTCCAAGACCACTGTGGCCATCATAGCCTTTTTCTGCATTAGTTTGAACCTTGGCCCATATATTTCAATGTGTATCTCAGTGGGCTCTTGTTCTTGTTTTTGTTTGTCCTTGAAAATATATCTAGATGCATTGTCATATACATTTTCCTCATGCAAACCTCCCCACCTAGTGAATGTGGGTGAGGGCATAACTTTCATGGTGGACTTTGGTGGTTGTTTTTGCAATAATTTTGGTTTTCCATATGACTTTGAAGAGAGAGGAAGATTCACAATGTGAAAGGCTTGCACCATTGTATACTCTCTATAACCTTTATCTTCAATTTTCATCTTTCATTTGACCATTTTTTCAAGGGTTGAGGCATCAACATATTTGGAAGAATTGGATGGGGCAGCTTTGCTATTTGTAGGCACATGTTGTGCAGGCCCTTCTTAAATGGAAAATATTAGGATCACCTGGGAAAGTGATCTCAGCTTCATTGTGGAAAATTTTTAGACATTGGTGGTACATGGAGGGAACTTCCTTCATAGCATGGATCCATGGGCATCCTAAGATCATGTTGTAGGGAAAGTCAAGGTCTAAGACTTGCAGCAATGTATTTTCAGTAACTTGACCAATTCTAATGGGAAATATGATGACTCCTTCTGAAGGACGTTCATCATCATCATATGCTTTTATTGTGATTCTCCTGTATGGTTCAATATCACTCTCATCATATCCAAGATCAAGAACAACCTTTAAGGTACAGATGTTAAGTCCTGCTCAACTGTCTATCATGACTTGCAAAATTTTGGCATTATGGACAAAGACTTCAAGGTGAAGGGGATCATTATCACCAAGTTGATTGTGTGGGACATCATCTTTTGAAAAGGTAACATGCTAGGATGAAGATAAGTCCCCAATCATGGCTTGAAACTGGTCAATGTTAATATCAGTTAGAACAGTGGATTCTTTCAAAGCTTTGTCAAGGATTCCCTTGTGCTGGGGGGAGGTGTGAAATAGATCAAGGATAGATATCAGGGCAGGGTTCTTACCAATCTGGTTGACAAGATTATAATAAGAAGGTACCTTGGGTTTAGATGGTGCACTAGGCATAGTAATCTTGGTATGATGGGTGGTGACTGCGCATTGAGGATTACTATCTCGGAAGGTCAAAGTAGACATGCGTGTATCGGTCTCAGAGAAGCAATTTATGGTATAATCACGGTCAGTCTGAGTATAGTTGACATTGTTCTTAGAATTTGAATTTGATGTAGAGGAATTTCCTTTCTCATGATCCACCAAAGGATTTGTGAAAATGGTATGGTCAGTATTGGAAGATCTCGCTGTGGGTTCGACTTCAATCACACCTTGATCAATGAGATCTTGGACTTTATGTTTTAATTGATAGCAAGAATTGGTTGTCCTTTTTTCTGATGATAATCACAATATTTGTTGTCATCCCACCAAGGGGGTTTAACTATTGGTTCATCATGGATCTTAGGTAATTCAATATAATTGTTTTGAATAACTGTTGTAACATAGAATGCAATGGTTCACCCAATGGCATGAATTGTCTTTGCGGTCCATCTTTGTTTCTCGGTGGTCGACATTGTCAATTTTGTTGTGTGTTAGTATTATCTTGGGCTTGAGGTTGCACTGGAGCTGGCACTGGAGGTGATTCTTGTGTCACTATTTGTGTATTTGTACTAGTAGGTCTTTTGAGACTCACTTTTTCTCATGTTGTGTTGACCATTCATACATCGACAACTCCATCATTTATGACATTTTTGTTCTGAGACCAAAATTGCGGCTTGTCACTTGAAGTGCTTGCATTCTAATTGTCCTTGTTGATTTTTATGACTCTTTTCTCAATAAGAGAATCTTCAATATCAATTCCTTTGTTCATGAGCTTTTGAATAGTTCTTGGGTGTTTCATCTTTAGCTCATACATCATTTTTGGTACCAAATTTTGAATAAATAATCATATTTGTTGTTCTTTTGGAACATCAAAAGGACATTGACTAACCAAATTTATCCATCGCAATAGGAAATTCATAAATGATTATCCAACTTTTTTTTAGTTGTACATAAGTTAGTCAACATAACCTCGCTTGATATATTAAACACAAAGTGAGAGATGAATTTATCTGCCAGCTCTTTCCATGACTTGATATTACCGAGAAACTTAGAGTGCCATTCCATTGCTTGTCCTCCAATACTTTGAGGAAAGAGCCTCATGAGGTATGTATCATCATTCTTAACCTCAATGCAAGAAGTATAAAACTCCCTAATGTGATCGATTGGATTACCTTTTCCTTTGTATTTTTCAAATTTGGGCACTTTAAAATTCTTTAGAAAAGGAGGCATGTAAATACTTGCATCAAACGGATTAGGACATAGGTCTCGTTCCGTATAAAGTGTCTTTTTGTCCTTGAATTGTATGTCATTTTTTTTTCTGCAAGCATTGGATTTGTTGAATCATGTCATCATTCTGTGAAGACTTTACAGCTTTTCCATGTGTATCAGAATGATGTCTCTGCTTAGATGCAATCGAGTGTTGATTATATTCTGAGGTCTCTAATTCTGATGATTCAGATAAGATGTCATGGAGTGGAACCATTTTTTGTCTGCCATGTTGTTGAGGATCTTCCACATGTTGTTGATTGATTTGTGGAAGATTATATTGTTGACCTTGTGTCACATAGTATGGTTGAGAAACTTGTTGTTGATACCTTGGTGCATACCATTGTTGTTGAGATACCACCATATGTTGTTGTTGTTGTGAAACATATTGTTGTCTCTTTGGAACATACTATTCTTGAACATGTTTTTGTTGTTGTTGCTTGTTATAAACATGTTTTTGTCATGTTTGTTGAGCATATTGTTGTTGTAGAGCATGTTGTTGTTGTACATATTGTTGGATATATTGTTGTTGTTTTTTTGGGTGCACTCGTTGCACCTTTGGACCTTACACATGTTGTGTAGTAGGATGAGATTCTTGACCAACCTGATTTTTTTTTTGTTGTATGTTATGATCTTGTTGAAATCCAAGTGGTGCAAGTATACTACCAAGACTTGAAGTCTTATGTTTTGATGGTTTTTCTTGAGACATCATGTTAACTTGTGCGATAAGTTGTTGCTACACTGGTTGTGCTATATCCATAGGTGGTACTTGTTGAACCACTTGGTCTTGTTGCACTTGTTTCTTTACATGTGTTAGTTGAGTCACCTTAGGTGGAATTGGTGAGACATCAATGATGCTCTTCTTCTTTTGATCTTGTGACATACTTGGCATAGTTGTAGTAGTCACATGAGATGTATCAAACATGGGTACCCTTGGTGGTTTGTTGAATGGTCCTTTGGATGCAATTGCATTTGAATTAATTCCTTAGAATGTTTCATGTGTCACAAAAGGAGGACCACTTGATTGTGTTTCTTCAAAACGGGTAACATCTGGCATTCCTCAAGGAAATGTGAATGTCTCATTTAGTTCTTTGGGCAAGCGATTCTTAAAATCAATCCTCTGTGTTCTTTGGGGATATTTCTTGGGGACTTTTATAGCATCCACCATATCTAAAGGAGGGGGTACTATCTCTTCAAATAAATGATTATCCAATGATATATATTGTTCCTTTTGAGGAATATTGACAATTAAATCATTTCGTTGTCTTTTTTGTGTTGCCGCCATAGGTGACTCATTGAAGGCTTGTTATTATTTTTTCTCTATCCTGAATCCCTAAGGCTTGTTCTTGTTTTTCTCTTCCTTCATATTACTTTGATGTATCATCTCAAATCTTGAGTCATGAGATAAGTTAATGTCTGCCGAACCTTTTTTTTTTAACAGCTTCGTCAATCTCCTCTCTAGGTAAATCTTTGAAAGAAAAAAATGTTTTGTGTGAGTCTCCAAAATCCAAAGAGCAACTTGAGGCATTTCCAAGATCTTGATTATCTTTTTGTGGTGTAGGAGGTTGATAAGATCCAAAATCCATGTTTTTCTTAAGTTGTTGTTGTAGATAATTGAGTTGGACTTGATTGACTTGACAAGTTTGTTGGTATTCCTCCTCGGGTGTAGGGGGAGCACTACCATGGCCAGGTGGCATAGGTATGAAAATTAGTTCAAAGGTTGGTGGGGGTCCCCATTGAATAATGCCAAAATTTGGGAAAGTATTCAAAGGATATCCCATGTTGCATAGATCATTTCTTGGGGTTGTACCAGAGATCATCTATGTGGTGATAGGTCCTTGAGAAAATGTGACATATCTTGGGTCATAAAATGTTTGATGCACTTCTTTCAATGGTTGCATATTGATTAGGTTAGTTTGGTTCTAAAATGAAACACCTTTTCTTGGATCAAAAGTTAGTTGAGATTCTGGTTGTGATGTAAACATAGGTAGATAGGAATCTGGTTTCCTTTTGGATGCTTGAGATCTTGTGAAAACTAGCATGACTACTATACGCAAATGCAATATTTTTTTTGGATTTTTGGAATAAGAAACTTTTGAAATGCAAGGAGCTTATGAAAAATGCAATCTAAGGCTTATGCAACTATATTTTTGGTTTTTCATACTTTGACAATAAATTTTTGGAAAGGAGACAAACCTAAGAGCATAACCTTATGAGGGTAAATAAAAATCTTGACTTGAAAAGAAAGGATTGAGGGACAAGGGACAATTTTGATAAAAGGGACTAGGTCAAATCCATCATGACAAAGGTGGAATGTGACCAATTGGTAAGAGGGGGGTTTGAAATTTTTGGGACAAAGGGGACCAAGTCGAGATCTTATTTTCATTGCCATAAAGAAATGTTCCATGATTTTCATACTTTCTAGTTTGAAAAGTTTTTAGAGAGGATCTAAGATGTGCTATGTATGTAAGAGGAATATGATTAGGACCTATGAAAGGGTGACTATAATGAGGATTATGATGATGCCTATAATGCAATGGAATTTTTTTAATGCAAATGCAAGGAGATTAGGGCATGAATATGCAAGATGAATACTATCAAGCATGCCAAGAGGTTCCAAGTGAAAATTTTAACGTTCCATATGTTTACTCAAAGACAAGGTGTTTTTTCACCATTTGATTGTTTTTGAAGATGATTTGGAAAAATTGTTCTTAAGAAGAGTGTTTTTAAGATTTTTCCATTTTTATTAAAGTTTGAAACACTCACGCAAGAAACATCATTGAGAATGGTTGTTTCAAAAAAGAATAAACACACCACATCCTAAGGACCACAAGGACAATATCTCTTGAATCCCCACTTGAACAAATTTCAGCCATGCTTACTAATAGAGGAAAACTTAGAATCTTGGAGGCACAGGCTCCTCCTTGCAGTGCACTCACTTCTAAGGCACACCAAGCTTTGAATCCCAAGGGTCATCACTTCCCAAGGGACTATTGTCTCTACTAAGAGCCACAAAAATGTGGGGTGTCTTAGTTGGTCTCTGACCTTCCATGCCAACAAATAAAGGGTTTTTGGATACTACAACATGGTTTTTAGTAAAGGCATTCATTCAGGTGGTTATACATGCAGCAGATTAGCTCTGTTATGGAGGCCTCCCAGCCTACAGAAGTTACATTCTATAGGTTTTTACGCACCACATGGGTGCTGAGGGAGATATCATTCCTAGTATAACATATCCAATACCTATTCATTGTGAGATTAATCACAATGACATATTTTATATACCAGTTTGGAAGGGCTTGGCTTTAGCCTATTACCGATTGGGCAATCCACTCTCACTAGCTCTATTAAAGCACTTGGGAGGTAGCCACACTAAAGGATTTGCATGTATTTCTCTTTCACCCAAGATCCACAAAGGCGAGGGGAGAGGATATGTCCATACAATTCCTGGGGATTACAAAAACTAGAAGACACTTCAGACACATAAATGAAATGATTCTTTTTAAGCACTAAGCTGAAGTGTTTTCTAACTACTAAAAGCACACATGAAAGTTTTAGAAGACACACAAGTTATTCTAAAAAAATCCAGCATCAAAATTGTCAGTATTTTATGATTCATTCTTCATCCCATGATTGCCAAAATGTTGCACAAATCATCAGTAACACAGAATTCTAGTATACTAAGTGCAGAAACAGATTTAGGAATGGAGAAAATCAGAAACTTGCATGAAAAAAATTCATTTTACCACCTGTGCAAGAAAAAAATACCACCTACGTAGAATAAGGGTACCACCTATGTAGAATCAGGATACCAACTACATAGCTTCTGACCACCTACGCAGAATCAGACTACCACCTACGCAGGACCTACAACCAAGTGCGTAGCAACTGATCAGAAGCCTAAAAAGTGGTGAAAACTTGTAGAATCAGAGGTCTTTTCCACATCTAATCATGTAAGACTATCAAGAATATAACTAGGGATAATTTATTATTCCATTCATGATTAGTTTGGAGATATTGAAATCAATTTCAAACCCTAATTAGCTTTTGTGTGCATTAAACTGATTTGGGAACACCTTAAACAAGAAGTCTACATTTGATCCTAAACTAATCCAAAGTTCATTTTAGATTCCTAAATCAAATGTGCATGTTCATTTTAGAGTCCTTATCAACTTAATAAAATTGATTTTGCATAATGTATTTCATTTGAACCCATAGTTAGGCTAGATTGTGACCTTGATTGCATGTAACCCCAAACTAGGTGAAGTTCATTTTAAGAGACCAAATCAGATGTGAGATTTTGTTTTAGACTTTGAAAATTGAAATGTGAGGTTCATTAACCAAGTTAGGGTTCATTTTCATTGTTTAGGATCCATTTTATCCTTATAACAGATGAAAATTAGAAAAGAAACCATGAAATGCAGAAATGCTTCCTAAACTTGTAGATATTGATCCTAAACATGGATCCTATTTAACCAACTGTGCAGCTAAGAAGAAAACTACATAGATCTGGGTGCTAACTGCGTAGGTCTGGGTCCCAAATACGCAAGACATGAAACCAACTATGCAGGTCTGGGTCCCAACTATGCAGGACATGCAACCAACTGCGCAGGACTTAGCCACATGCGTAGAATTTGTGACCAACTGCGCAGAATCTGTAACCACCTATGCAAAACTCTTCTAGAACCTGCAAAATGCACAAAACACAAAACAAAAATTGGTTAGGCATGTTTTACATCGGGTTCACCAAATGTAAGACTAGAAAAAAGGCATATGAAGCATATCTAGGCAACCACAAACCCTAAACAATATGCTAACCTATCTAATCTAACATTAGAGCCATTGAAATAGGAATTTACAAATAATATGCAACAAAAACATAAGAACTCCTTTCAAATGATGCTCAAATGCTTTCCTTTTCTTCTCCATAGAGGTAGATTATGTTCCTCTTTGACAATAACACAATTTCACAAAGAACTTGAAAGCATAAATTAATAGCGAGAATACTAGGAGATAGTGGTTCAAACTTGAAAGAGAGGAAAGCATCTCAATTTATAGAAAATTAGAAGCAATTAGGTGAATTAGAGTGCATAAATTCAATGCACAATGGAGGGAAAAGAAGGTAGGATTTTGGAAGCATGATTAGGGGGAAATTGAATGAAGAAATATTGAAGATATATGGGAGATATCATGAAGCACCTTAATAGGGATGTGAACCACTATTAAGGGATATGAAAAATTAGGTGGGATTAGGAGGATTTAATTCAATAAATAAATAAATATTCCTAACAAATGAAAATTAGCATTTATGAAATTATAAAATCCCATAAATTAGAATTAGCTAATTAATTAATTAAAAATTAATTAATTGTGAAGACTTAGGATAAGAATGAACAAATATTATTTATTCATAAAGAATAGGGACAAACCTTAGGTTATTCATCCCAAGATGATAGATTAGTGAATTATCAATCAAATTGAATGTATTAATGTACATTTGAAATAATTTTGATAATATTGATAGAATTAGGATAGGTTTGAGGCATTGATGAACTCTGACAATGCGCCCAAATAATGATGTTTGGAAATGATTGAATAGAATCAATGAAATTTTATGGTGCCGTAGGATAAAAATAGGAATAGGAAAACATTGATGAACTTGGACAATTTTCCCAAAATAATAATGATCAGAAACAGCGTCGATGAACTTGGACACCATTATTGAATTGATAATGATAGATTGATAACGATAACATTGATGAACTTTGACAATGTTATCAAATAGCTAATGAAAGGGATACAAAGCATCGATGAACTTGGAAAATGCTCCTAGAATGATGACAAGATTGATTGAATTTAGAAAAGGGATTTGATCGATTTGAAAATTGAGTTAATTAGGCATTGATGATCTTGGAAAATACCCCAGAATGGTTGGAACGAGTCCAAACAATTCTGAAAATGATTAGGAATAGAATAGAATAGATTTGAATTGATTTAGGATGATTTGAAATGGTTTAGGATCAATTAGGATCTTTTTATGATTGATCGGAATCGATTAGTAAAATGATCAATTTGATAATGAGAGTAGAAATATTAGTAAATAATTGAACAATTTTGCAATATTCAATCATCGATGAAAGATACAATGTTTTCATATAATAAAGATCATATGTGCAGCATAGAGTAATAATTAGGTCCCAAAACAATCTTTCAATTGTAAAGCTAAAAAATTTAAAACATGTAGACTAGCAGGCTTGAACCATTTTTGGGTGTCTACAGTGGTCTGATGCATGTTTAGTATAGGCAGTTATATCATCTAAATACACCAGTACAAATTTGTACATGAGGCTTTTAAAGTCCATATCCATAGCCTTTTAAAAAGTATCACCTGTATTTGTCAAACCAAAAGGCATCTTCTGATAAGTCATGGTTTCGCACTTGGTTGTAAATGCAGTCTTATATTGATCTTCTTCATGAACCAGGATCTGATTATAACTTGAATAGCCATCCAATAGTGAGAAGTGTTCTAATCCAAAGACACATTGTAGAATTTTCTCCTTAGATGGGAATGGATGGCGATCTTTTAGGGATTCCCTATTAAGGTCCCTAAAGTCAACACATAGTCTCAACTCCCCATTATTTTTCCTGATAGGAACAAGGTTGGAAACCCAACTAGTATTCTTTATGGGATAAATGATGCCACTCTCTATCAATTTGAGGACTTCCTTGTGCATGAGTGGCTCAAGTTTGGGGTTGACAGGCCTTTGCTTCTATTTAACTAGCTTGGCATTTGGATCTAATTCAATGGTATGTTGAGAAAGTGTTGGATTGAATCCTTTGAGGTATTCATATTTCCAAGTAGAGATGTCACTGAATTCTTGAAATAATTGGGCATAAGCCTAATTTTCTGAATCAGTATTAACCTTTCCGAACTTCAAGCTTTTACTTGGCTCCAGCTCTAGGTCAGCATAGTGTTCTTATTGAACTACCAAGCTATTTGTTTTATTCTTTGTTTGGTCATCCCTATTAAAGATAGATTCCAGGGTGACAAGAAATTTAGGCATATTATTTGATTTAAGTTGTACCACTTGATCACCATAGTTTTGCATCAATCTATCTTGATTATGCTCTGAAAAAACATCCTCTTCAAACAAAAACTGTAGAATTTGCTCATCATTATCAAATACTTGCCAATTAAAATTATTATCAGAGATGGAAGACCTAAAAATTACTTTGATATGTTGTTGATCCCTTTCCATTGAAATTATATTAGGAATGTCATATTGGGATCCAATAGCAGCTAATCTATTTGCATTCTAATTTATCTTTCTAGGGATAGAAATATTATTGAAAGCATTGAAATATTCAATTGCATCCCGAATTCGATGCTTGTATACTCTCATTGTATCATTTTTAGTTTCACTTATCCCTTTACTTGGCTGACTACCATCTCACTATCACCATGCATCTTTAGGGATTTGATCCCTCTCTTTCTAGCCCACTCCAATCCATTCACTCGAATCTCATATTTGGCAGTGTTGCTAGTGCAAGAAAAGCTAAATCTAAAAGTTGTATAATAATTCTCCCCCTTAGGAGAGACTAGTATAGCACCACCACTAGAGCCATGTCAAATTCTATCACCATCAAAGAATAGCTCCCAAACTTGATTGCTTTGATCTTTTGATTCAGTGTCTTCCTTAAAAAGGTTTGGCTCTATGAATCTATTCTCTTGTAAATAGTTACCCAAACCAGCATCCCAAATAACATTGGCTTGGACCTCTGAAGCTCTTTCAAACTCCAATTCATCTAGATAGATATATAGGATATTTTATATCTTGGTGTTTGTTTCTCAAATGATTGGAAAGTCATTACTGTCAAGTGCAAGACAACTTTCATTGAGTACATTGGACACATAAGGTTCTATGTGATGTGTTGCCAATGATTCAGACTTGAGGGTGACCTTGGTTCCATACCTTGCATGAAAAAGCATGTGAGACCAGTTAGAAGAAAGATAGCCTCCTATCTTGGCTATGAATTCTCTTGAAAAACATATGGAAAATAGAGCAGGGAGGTCTATGATGTAGATGTAAAGTAGGATAGAGAAATTGGGGCTTGCATGTAGGATCAAGCTTGTATCCTTAGCTACACCTACTGTGTTTACTGAGGAAACATCAAGATGTGTCACCTTCTTTTGGAAAGGTTAATATTAAAGTCCCAATTGGTCATCTAATTTCTTGGGAATGACAAAACTAGTAGCCCTACTATCTACCATACAATTATGTACTAAATATTTTCCAACAATTAAAAATACATAAAAGGGAGGTGGTTTTAGCCTCCTACCTTGAGTGGCATCTTCCTTGGAGCTGCTGCTTGGAATCCTCTTTTCTTGATCAATGTTGACCAATACTAGCTTAGCAACATAATTTGTGGACTACCAAGGAGTTTTCACTTCACTCATATCCTCATTTGAGATCTTGGGCTGCCCTGGAATAGCCAAAGAGTCCCACATAAACATGGTGACATTTTGTAGACACCTCAAAATGGTTCGAGCCTGCTGGTCTACGTGTTTTAAAATTTTTAGCATTACAATTGAAACATTGTTTTGTGACCTAATTATTCCTCTATGTTTCACATATGATCTTTATTATATGATAACATTGTGTATTTCTTCGATGATTGAATATTGCAAAATTGTTCAATTATTTACTAACAATTCTACTCTCTTTACCAAATTGACCATTTTCCAAATCATTTCCGATCAACCCTAAACCGATCCTATTCAATCCTATTCGATCCTAAACTGATCCTATCTAATCCTAAACCATTCCAAACCTTCCTAAATCATTTCAAACCCATCCTATCCTATTCCTAATCATTTTCAAAATTGTTTGGACTCATTCTAACCATTCTGGGGCATTGTTCAAGATCATTGATGCCTAATTAACCCAATTTCCAAACTGATCAAAAACCTATTTCAATTTTATCAATCTTGTCATCATTTTAGGAGCATTGTCCAAGATCATTGATGCTTTGTATCCCCTTAATCAGCCATTTGATAACATTGTCAAAGATCATCGGTGTAATCACTATCAATCTATCAATATCAATTCAATAGTGTTGGTCATATTTGTCAATACTATTTTTTATCATCATTATTTCAAGAACATTGTCCAAGATCATTGATGTTTCCCCATTTCAATTTCAATCTTATGATGCCATCAAATTTCATTGGCACTTTTCAATCATTTCCAATCATCATTGCATGGGCACATTGTCAAAGCTCATCGATGCCTCGTAATTTCCTAAACTATTTCGGAACCCTCGGAATTGATCCTAAACCTTATCAATATCATCAAAATCATTTCAATTCGATGTCAACACCTTCAATTCAACCTATAATTCACTAATTTCCCCCTTGGGATGAATAACCCATAGTTTATCCCTAGGTTCTAATTGAATAAATAAATAAACTTTATTTATTCCCCTTTTCCCTAAGTTTCAACAATTAATTAATTTTTATTAATTAATAGGCTAATTTTAATTTATGAGATTTTTATAATTTTATAAATCTAATTATTGATTTTGAGGAATATTGAGGATATTGAATTATTAATTTGATTAATGATTCCTAATCCAACCTAAATATCATATCCCTTAATTAAGGATTCTCATCCCTATTAAGGTGCTTCATGAATATTCTCAATATCTCCTTATTTGATCTCCCCCATATCATGCTTCCTAACATCTCACCAACCAAATCTCTTCATTATTCATGTATTCTTGCAATCCTCACCTAATTGACCTTCATTTCTTATAAATTGAGAGCTATTCCTCTCAATCAAGGTTAACCACAAGATTTTGAGAACCTCAAGAATTGTTAGAAATCTTCTAGTATTCTCATTAGCAAAACTTGGATTTTTGTGCAATTGTGTGTGCAAAAGAGAAACATCAATCTCATTATGGAGAAGAAAGAAGGACATGGGAGCTTCCTTTGAAGGGGGTTTTAAAGTGTTTATGCTTATGTTTATGAATTCCTCTTGCAAATAGCTTTCATGATAGATTAGATAGGTTTAGCATACTATTTAGGGTTTGTGGTCTCCTAGATATGCTAATATGCCTTTTTCTGGTCTTACATTTGGTGAACTCGACATGAACATGCTAAAAATGTGATAAATTTGCTTGCAAGATCAAAGGAAGAAGAGCCTTGTGGATATCACACCAATTCCACCTAAGGTGACTCAACAAACACATGTAACACAACAAGTGCAACAAGACCAAGTAGCTCAACAAGCACCACTTGTGGATGTAGTACAACCAGTGCAACCACAATTTTCAGCCCAAGTTAACATGATGTCTCAAGCACAAACAACAAACTGTAAGACTATAAATCTTGATGATATACTTGCACTACTTGAATTTCAACAAGATCATAACATGCAACAACCAACACTGCAGATGGGTCAAGAATCTCATCCTGCTATACAACATGTGCAAGGTCAAAAGGTGAAACAAAGGCACCCACAAAAACAAAAACATATCCAACAGTATGTACAAAAACAACAAGCTCTACAACAGCAATATGCTCAACAACAACATGTTCAACAACAAAAAGATGTTCAACAACAACAACATGCTTTACAACAACAGTGTGGTTAACAAAAACGATAACAACATGTTCAAAAACAACAATAACATGTTCAACAACCATACATTGTGCAGTGACAACCATATGTTGCACAACAAAAAAATGTGTCACAAAAACAACAGCATGTGGTGCAAACTCTATAACAACAATATGCACCACGATATCAATAGCAAGTTTCCCAACCGTACTATGTGACACAAGGTCAACCATACAATCTTCAACCAATAAATCAACAACATGTGGAAGATCCTCAACAACATGCCAGACAACATGTGGCATCAATCCATGATATCTCATCTGAATCATAGGAATTAGATCAGGCCTTGGAATATAGTCAACGTTCAATCACTTCTAGGCGGACACATCATTTTGATACACGTAAAAAGCAGTGAAGCCTTGACAGAATGAAGATATGCTTCAAAAAATCCAATTCTTGCAGAAGCAACTAAATGATCTACAATTCAAGGACACAAAGACACTCTATACAGAATGAGACCTATGTCCTAATCCGTTTGATTTAAGCATTTACATGCCTCCTTTTCCCAAGAATTTTTAAGTACCCAAGTTTGAGAAATACAAAGGAAAAGGAAATCCAATAAATCACATTCAGGAATTCTATACTTCTTGCATTGAGTTTCAAAATGATGACACATACCTCATGCAACTCTTTCCTTGAAGCCTTGGGGGTCAAGCAATGGAGTGGTACTCTAAATTACCTAGCAATTTCAGGCCTTGGAAAGAACTAGCCGACATATTCATCTCTCATTTTGCATTCAACATATCAAGTGAGGTTATGATGACTGACATATGCACAACCAAATAAAAGGTTGGAGAGTCCTTTATGACCTTCCTATTACGATGGAGTAATTTGGTGAGTCAATGCCATTTTGATGTGCTAGAAGAACAACAAATACGATTATTCATCCAAAATATGGTACTAGAGATGATGTATGAGCTCAAAATAAAACAACCAAGTACCATCCAAAAGCTCATGAAAAAAGGGATTGACATTGAAGATGCTCTTATTGAAAAGGGAGTGTTAAAAATCAACAAGGACAATCAGAATGTGAGCACTTCAAGTGACAAACCAAAATTTTGGTCTCAGAATAAAAATGTCACAAATGACAGTGTTGTCAATGCATGAATAGTTAATGAGACAACACAAAGTGAGTCTCAAAGGACCTACTGTCACAAATACACAAACAATGACTCAAGCACCACCTCCAGCGCCAACTCCAACACCACCTCAAGAACAAATGAATGATAATGTGCAACAAAATTGGTAGCATCGACCACTGAGAAACAAAGATGGACCATAAAGATAGTTCACGCCATTGGTTGAACCACTCCATTCGGTCTTGCAACAATTATTGCAAAAAAATTGCATTCAATTACCCAAGATCTATGATCCTCTAGCAGTTAAGCCCCCTTGGTGAGACGACAACAAATATTGTGATTACCATCGGACCTTATTGATCAAGGTGTGATTGAAGTCAAACCCTTGGCAGGATCTTCCATTACTGACCATACTATCTTCAAAAATCCTTTGGTGGATCATGAAAAGGGAAATGCTTCTACGTTGAATTCAAATTCCAAGAACAATGTCAATTATACTTAGACTAGCCATGACTATACCATCAATTAATTCTCTGAGGCCGATTCGTGTGTGTCCACTCTGACCTTCCGGGATAGTAAATCTCAATGCGCATTTGCTACCATTCTTACCAAGATTACTATGCCTAGTGCACCATCCAAACCCAATGTACCTTTAGATTACAACCTTTTTGACTATTTGGGTAAGACCCCTGCCTTAATATCAATCCTTGATTTTCTATGCACATCCCCCCAGCACAAGGAAGTCCTTGACAAAGCATTGAAAGAGTCCACTATTCTAACCGACATTGACACTAACCAGTTTTAGGCCATGATGGGGCACTTTTCTGCATCCCAGCATGCCACTTTTTCAAAATATAATGTTCCACATGACCGGGTTGGCCATAATGACCCTCTCCATCTAGAATTCTTTGTCCATAATGCCAAAATCTAGCGAGTCATGATAGACAGTGGAGAAGGACTTAACATATGTACTTTGAAGGTCAGTCTTGATCTTAGTTACAATCAGACTAACATCTATCCTTCCTAAGAATCACAATAAAGGCATATGATGATGCTAAACATCCTTCTAAAGGAGTCATCAAACTACCCATCAGAATTGGCCCAGTTACTGAAAACACATTGCTGCAAGTCTTGGATCTAGACTTTCCCTATAACATGATCTTAGGATGCCCATGGATCTATGCCATGAAGGCAGTTCCCTCTATGTACCATCAATTTCTAAAATTCTTTCACAATGGAGCTGAGATCACCGTCCTAGGTGATCCTAACCCTTTCCAATTTTTTGCTAATATGAGAGAAGGGCCCGCACAATAGGTGCCTACCAATAGCAAAGCTACTCCATCCAATTCCTCCAAATATGTTGATGCAGCCACCCTTGAAAAAATGGTCAAAGGAAAGATAAAGATTGAAGATAAAGGGTGTGGAGAGTATACCATGGCGCAAGCCTTTCATATTGGGAAACTTCCTCTCTCCCTGAAGTATTATGGAAAACCAAAGTTATTGCAAGAAAAAACCACCCAAGACTACCATGAAGGTTATGCCCTCACCTACATTCACTCTGTGGGGAGGTTTACATGAAGAACATGTATATGACAATGCATTCAACTAGATTTTCCAAGACCTACAAAAATAAGAACAAGAGCCCACTAAGATACCTATTGAAAGATACAGGCCCAGATTCACACTCATGCAAAAAAAAGGATATGATGGCCACAGTGGTCTTGGAGTACACAAGCAAGGGATTATTGAGCCCCTTTCTACAAAGGGTCATCCCCTCCATCTAGACATTGGATTCAAACCATTACAAATTGGCTCTTTGAATGCCAAAATGGCCTCATGTGAAAACGTGGAGGTTTCAAATGATGAAAAGGCATCTAAGGTTCCCCATTCTGAGTACACTACAGATTCAAATGAGTGGGAATGGATGTCCTATTCCTCCACTTCTTATGAGCTTGATTGTGTCTTCCCTGACCCTGAAGACCTAGCTACCATAGACAAACATGTTAACACAATTCCCCCTCCAACAACCAATCCTGATCCTTGGTCTAGAATTTTTTAGGATCCCAGTCCTGAACCTTTAGTCCATGAAGTCTTTGACTCTGAAGAAACTGATATTTACATCTTTTCCTTTACTTATGGCCTCGAAAACATCTACACTACTAATCATGACATCCTCCTAGTCTACCTTGAACTTATTGATTGGGACGAGAAAGGATCACCAAGCTTGGATTGCTTCAAAAATGATGAAGCAATAGCGGGATTCTTTGAGCTCTGAGAGGGCATCCCATCTGGCGACCACAAAGCAGGGTTCTCCATTGACCTTATTGCTACAACATATTTTGGGGATTCAACTCCATCTTCCAGTCACAAAATTGAAAATGATAAAATCAAAAAAGAAAAAAATAAAAAGGATAGGTCATCTGGTGAAAACTGAAAGGTGACAGTTGACCATGCAAAAGTAAAAACAAAGGATGTATCTAAGGGTTAAAACCTCTCTAAGGTGCCTAAAGATGGAAAACTAGACACACACCCTCCAAAGGAGAAGTCAGAATTGCTCATTGAAATGACCGAGGAAATCAACTTGGGCACACCAAACAACCCCAAGATTATACATTTTGCAACCTCACTCTCACCAGAAGAGAAGGATGAATTTGTCAGATTCTTCCTTTAGTGCCAGATTAATTTTTCTTGGTCCTATGCTGACATGCTTGGCCTGGAACCTGAGTTAGTTCTTCACCACCTTCCTCTGAAGCTAGGTGTGAAGCCAGTAAAAAATAAGCTAAGAAAAATGCATCCCCAAATAGCTCTACTGGTAAAAGCATAATTGAAGAAGTTATTGGATGTAGGTTTAATCTAACCTATAGATTATGCAGACTAGATCTCCAATCTAGTACCTATTAGCAAGCACATTGGGGGCATACGGATATGCACTGATTTCTGTTATCTAAATAAGGCATGGCCTAAAGATGCTTTTCCTTTTCCCAACATCAACATCATTGTCAACATGACTGCAGACTACAAGATTTTGTCACTGATGGATGGCTTCTTTGGTTACAACCAAATTTGGATTTCTCCCGAAGATCAACCCAAGACAGCTTTCATGTGTCCTCAGGGAACCTATTGTTGGAATGTCATGCCCTTCAGCCTCAAGAATTCTAGAGAAAATTATCAATGGGAAATGACAACAATCTTCCGTGACTTCATGCACATCTTGATGGAAGATTATGTTGACGACCTCCTCTGCAAATCTACAACCAGGAAAGATCATTTGGGTATTCTGGCCAAAATATTTGAAAGAATGAAATCATATAAGCTTTGCTTAAATCCCAAAAAGTGTGTTTTTGGATTTGTTTCTGGAAAACTCCTAGTCTATATGGTTTCTCAATGAGGTATTTAGGTGGATCCTAAAAAGGTGCTAGCCATTTTAGAAATGCCTTCGCCGAACACTCTACGAAAGCTGAGAAGTCTACAAGGGAAACTACAGTCTATCCGTTAGTTTATTGCACAACTCACAGATAAATGCCAATCATTTCAAAATATGTTGCATAAAGGTGTGACTTTCCATTGGAATGAAAAATGTGAGCACTCATTCTAATAACTGAAAGATTGTCTATTGCATCCACCAATCTCGATGCCTCCCATTCCAGGGAAGCCATTTATCTTATACATTTCTACCACAGAAACTACATTGGGTGCTCTTCTTGCACAACATGATGAACAAGGATGAGAAAGAGCTATTTATTACATCAGCAGAACTCTGGTTGGATACGAATTAAACTACTCACTCATTGAACAAGCCTATCTTGCTATGGTTTTTTCCACAAAAGTTAAGACATTACATGCTACACCAGAAAACAATGCTCATGTCCTGGATTGATCCATTGAAGTATCTTCTAAGAAAATCAGCTCTCACGGGTCACCTAGCCAAATGGGTCATGCTCCTGAGTGATTTTGACATAGAGTATGTAGACAGAAAAGCAATAAAAGGCCAGGTGATAGCAGATTAGCTCATAGAGGCACCAGTTCCTGATGATCACCTGTTGCTTTCAAAATTTCTAGATGAGTCCATTTTTGCCTTCACTGATTCTAATGAATGGAAACTATAATTTGATGGCTCACATACTAGGCATGGATTGGGGCAGGCATCATGTTTGTCACCCCACAAGGCGATGTCATACCAAAATCTTATAGAATCACATTTACATGCACCAACAACATTTCTGAATATTAATCACTGGTCACTGGACTCAAACTTTCTATTCAATAGAAAATTCAGCACCTTAAGGTGTATGGTGATTCTCAATTAGTCATCTAATAGGTCACTGATGACTATGAAACTAAGGAGGAAAATATAGTACCTTACAAATAGTTGGCTGACTTTCTCAAGGAGCAATTTGTCACAATCAGTTTTTGCCAAATTCCATGGGTACATAACAAAAAGGTAGATGCCATGGCCACTATTTCATCTATGATCGACATGCAAAATAATGAAGAGAGATGTGAATTTCTCATTGAGTAGCTATTTCTTCCAGCATTCAACATTCTGCAATCTACGTTCGTGTGTGACATTGTTGGTCCCAATTCCCCTTGGTATCAAGATGTTTACAATTACCTACACGCCCAGATATTACCCCTACCTTATCCCCCAAAAAATGTCAAGCTCTTGTCCATCAAGCCTCCCGTTATGTCATCGTCGATGAAACCATTTATAGGAGAGCCTATGACCAAACCCTCCTTAGGTACCTTGATTCACGAGAGGCTGACACTGCTTTACATGAGGTCCACGATGGTATTTCTGGTGGACATTTCAATGGTTCAAGAAGGATATTATTGGCCCACCATGGAGAAAGATTCTCATAAATTTGCTAATAAATGTTACAAGTGCCAGATTCATGGCAATTTGATTCACACTCTGACACTGGATCTACAACCAGTGGTTTATCCATGGCCCTTTTCTCAATGGGCATTTGACCTTGTAGGGAAGATCACACCCCTATCTTCTGATGGCCATAAGTATATCATCACGGCCACTGAGTACTTTACCAAATGGGTGGAAGCTATCCCTATGACATACATCACTAACAAGAAAATTTACAGATTCATCCTGAATTATATCATTTGTCGTTATGGAGTTCCTGTGGCCATTATTACTGACCATGGTAGCCCATTCTAGAACAAAGATGTTACAAATCTTTGTGAGAAATTCAAAATTTGTCATGGATTTTCTAGCATCTACAACCCGCAAGGCAATGGCCAAGTAGAGGCATCTAACAAAACAATCATTAAGATCCTGCAAAAGACTGTCAATGATGTTGGCAACGATTGGCACCTGCAACTAAATCCAACTCTATGGGCTTACAGGACCAACATTTGCACCCCCATTGGTCCTACTCCATACTCTCTAGTCTATGGCGCTGAGGCCATATTACCCCTCAAGGTTTAAATTCCTTCATTGAGAGTATCCTTACAAGGCATTGTTGATGATGAGCAGTACAGAGTTTCCAAATTGCATGAGCTCAAAATGCTTGATGAGAGGAGACAGACTGCCTTGGTACACTTGCAAGCCTATCAAAATTGTCTCAAATAGAGTTACAACAAGAAAGTCTAAGCTCTCTATTTTGAGATTGGAGACTTGGTTCTAAAGATGAATTAAAAAACCCAACCACACAGAGAGAAGGCTGGAAAATTTGAACCAAGTTGGGACGACCCTTATATATTCATAGCATCATATAGGTCTGGAGTGTATCAGCTTGCAACACCAGAGGGAGAACCATTATCTGAAGCACTGAACAACATGCACCCCCGTAAGTATTATTCTTGATCTTGAAAAAAGTACAAAAAAATTGCAAATTTTTTTGAAAAAAGTACAAAAAAAAATTGCAAATTTTTTTGGAAAAAAATCAAAAAAGAGAAAAAAGAAAAAAAAATCAAAAAGAGAAAAAAATGGTTGCCTTGATGAAAACCTAGTAAATAGGCATCTTGGCATTCAAAAATAGAAATCAAGAGAAAAATCTCGTCCACAAGTGAAAACCTGGCAAACAAATGCTTTGGGTAAGTACCGTGGTGAAAACCTGGCAAACAGGTGCCACTCATAGTAAGTTGTTGCTACAATGTCTATCATGGTTCCACCTAGTATCCTAATGTCCATTCATGATCACATCTTTTGATTTGCATCGACCCTAGTGCCCCTTTATGGCATGTAACTGGTTGATCTTCTTTGTCTTACCCTTGGTATACCCAGTCTATCTATCTTTTTGGCCTCTGTACATAGTCTCTTTGTTGTCTGGGGGCAGATTCCTGGCACTAAGCGTCTTTAAATTTGAATTCAAACTGGGGGCAAGACCTTGAATGTGGTTTATCCATGAGATTCCTTGACTATCTAATTGGAGATAACACATTGTAAATATCTTAATGACCTGAAAAAATCCTAAAAATCCAAATAAGCAGCTCAAAATTCCAAAAAAATCAAATAATATCCTGACAAACATTACTAAAAATCAAATAATGTCTTGAAAAAAATTGCTAAAAAATTCAAATAATGTCGTAAAAAAATTGCTAAAAATCAAATATGATGTTGAAAAATTTCTAAAAATCATAAAAATTCCTTAAAAAAGATCATCACAAAAAAATCCAAATATATCAAAACTCCTAAAAAATGCAAAATCTCTTCAAAAATTTGCAATAAATTTGTATGTACTTGTCTTCTTTTTGTGAATCAAACATCGTGTTTCCCGATATCAGTGGAAAAATCATCAATTTGTGCTTAACAAAATCATATTCTCACAAATGCAATCTGAATCATTGTGATTCAACATTCAATCTGGATGGACCTGTTCAATCTTTCGATCTTTTTCTATCTATCAATTATCAAATGTATCAATCTGTCCAAGCTATCAATCAATTATCAAAACAGTCAATTTTCAATCTAAGCTATCAACCAATGAACATTTAATGCAAGTAACAAATGATCAGAATGGTTGTTGGCTCACATTGTTTCAGTGAGTATTTTTTATTTTCTTTTTTGATCATGTTCCTATGCTACTCGATGATATTATCTGAACTTATGAGAGTAGTCGGGATGGTTCATGACCATTTGTTTTTTCTTTATCCTTTTTCTTCTTGTTCGATGATCTCATGAATTAATTCTAGGGCATGTTTGCTACATGCTTTTAGGATGGAGAAGATCATCCTCTGTCTGCATCATGTTTGTTTACACAAAAATGATGACTTTGTTGCTTTGTCTTTTGTGCCACGATGCGCCATATCCTCTTTTGAAATATCAAAATAAGTTCTTATAACAAAATTGCACTTTTTGAAAGCCAACATATTTCTACTAACATTTCTTCATCTAATTTCTGCTTTCTGCTAACAATTCTTCAGTCAGTCCTTGCAGTCACCTTGGTCTAGTACTCTGGTATCAGAGTACAAAAATCAAGGTGTCTATATACACTGAGGCCCGCAGGTTCATAATCTATCACATGTCTATCAAGAGTGTCCCTCTGCTAGAGAGACCTCCTATCAACCCCTACTTTGTCAGTCCTCCTGATCCCTATCCTATCTAGAAGATG
Organism: Thuja plicata; assembly: GCA_018584345.1. Classification (NCBI taxonomy): domain Eukaryota; kingdom Viridiplantae; phylum Streptophyta; class Pinopsida; order Cupressales; family Cupressaceae; genus Thuja; species Thuja plicata. The sequence goes on along the minus strand of MU224864.1, from coordinate 629,609 downwards.
AGTCTCCCCTGTCTGATGCCATGTCTATCCTGATCTAGCTGGCCCCCTCGGTCCCAGCACTCCCATGCTACTCTGTGTCCTAAAGGAATGTGATATGTTAGATGACGCTCTGTAGCTTGGTACCCACTAATCTCATGGCACATCTTGCTCATACATCACTCGCCAGTACCTCTTCTCCTCTGGGATGTCCCCTATCATCCCTATAATATCATGCACACCTACATCTCTGATGCTACTGATAAACTGGCATGACTCCTCCTCAGCACTCTATGCTTTGGCCATAGCTGCATCCCTCTCTCCTATCAACCTCTCCATCTATGTTGTGAATGATGCTCACTCAAAAATCCATGATGCATGATCTGCAGTCCATGATGCATGATCTATAGTCCATGATGCATGATCTATGGCCCATGCAGCTCTATCTATATCTCTCTCCAATGCCAACCAGCCTATCTGGCTTGTAAGCTCTGTGATGCGCTGTCTCTGATCCTCAAACCGGTCGTCAGGACCCTATATGTCATCCTCATGTGGTGGCTCATCCCTATCCTCATCCATATGCATCAGCATATCACTGAGATCCATTTTTGCATCATCATCCTCCTCCTCACTCTCCTCATCATCCTTATCATCCTTGTCAAACTCCTCCTCATCATCCTTGTCATCCTCATCCTCCTCCTTGGTGCTCTCATCTCTGGGCATCCGCACTCTCGGTATTGCCACATCAGGATCTGTCAGAGGAATGGGCCTATGCTCAATGAACCATCTATCATACTCCTCTATAGTCCCTGTGTATGCAACATCTACACCTACTCCCCACTATCTAGGCTGTAACTGCTCGAACTCTGCATATGCCACCTGAGGCCTAAGCACTGCACCCCATGTCCCGGCCTCGTCCCTTGACTGAGAAAACAAAGTTGTACCTGTCGATACTCCCTATCTCTCTCCAAACAGTCGAAGGACTCGCTCTGGAAGTTGAATCTCAAAAACCATGTGACCCATGAGGAACCTCCCAATGAGGTATCTCTCATGTCTGCAGTATGATAGATGCTCTATATCATCATCCCATCTGGGGTAATCTCTGTATGGGTGCCATGTAAAATCTCTGAGCAGATCTATCTCATGACGAAAGTGCAATGTATATCCCAGTGGCCCCTGTGCAAGCACCCCTCGATAATAGTAGACATATGGTATATCTGGCATAACAACCCTTTGAGCAATGGGCTTGAACACAACTATGTTCTCATAGGCCCACACTTGTAGTAATGTGATCCCACTGCTAATCAACAGTCCCCCTCTGTATGCCAACTGGTGGAGCTAATAGTATGTCATGGCCAGCATGCATGGCCCCCACACAAACACTATCCCCTCCATGATCATCCTCTTGAGGACCCTCCCCCAGCCAATGGGGAACCCATGGCCTCATCTTCCAGGTACCAATAGACATGTGATAACCCTATATATAACTGCAATCAATCTATGATGTTGCCTAGCAACTGTCTCCCATCAAATCTCATAGTCCCAGATATCCAAATCCTCATCGTTATTGTCGAATAGTTGATGTAGCACTAATCTCCCTATCATGGGATCATAGTCTTCCAGCTCTCCATGTATGGGAATCCTTAGGATGCACCACACATCCTCTAATGTCACGGTCACCTCCCCAGTCAACAGGTGGAATGAGCTAGTCTCCAAGTTCTACCGCTCAGCCAATTCTTTGATCAATCCCCAATTTTCCCTAATCTCGGGCATATATGTGATGTAGTATAATCCTAGTGAGGCTAGGATCTATCTCTCATTACTACTTAGTTGATGTTGTATGTCTAGACATGCTAGTCTTCTCTCCCATGTCTACGGAACTGTAAGCTCCTCCTGCAATCACCATGTAACTTTCGTCAACTTAATGTACTTTATGTTCCTTTTTGACCAGCCTAGGACCTTCTTTGACCTACTTTGACCTCATTTTGACCTTGTCCTAGGGTTTTGAATAGTTTAGGGAAGTTTAGGGTGGTTTAGGAACCCCTAGACCTCATTTTCAGATGTTTCTGACCACGTGCGCAATTTGGCTTACCACCTACGCAGAATAGCTTCCCACCTGCGCTAGCTGCGTAGGTGGTCATCCAACCTACGCTGGCTATGTATGTGGGCACATGACCTATGTAGGTGGGCACGTGACCTATGTAGGTGGCATGTGTGAGCCCCCTACAGGCCTTGTTTGACCCCTAAAACCACCTAGAAATGTGTGAAAAGCTATAAACCACTGATAGGATTAGATGTACTCACCTTGGGTCTCACGTCAGCTAATCGTCGGTAGCTATGCACTCCTTCCCCGCACTTATTCTTTGTTGGCACTCGATCCATCCTCCTCGCTCCAGAGCTCAATTCTTCAAAATGTGAGAGTGAAAATGAGCTCCAAAACCCTTTCCAAGCTCTTTATAGCCTCTTGGCTGCCTAGATGGATGTGCAACCCTTGTGTTTTATATTGGTTGTGATGCTTTTGACACTTTGGACCTCATATCTTTTGTGTTTGACCTCTGATTTTTTATCTAATCATTGTTGTAGATCTGTCTCGGCATTGTCAACCAATCGACCTATCATTTACATTTTTTGGATGATTTCTTGAGGAAGCACCTATGTATCCCGTTATCACTGGGGCATGTTTTAATGCTATTTTCTTCATGATTGTTTGACACAACACTCATAATCGCATTGTATCAAAGAGGGGAAAAATGTAGACACCTAAAAATGGTTCAAGCCTGCTAGTCTACGTGTTTTAACATTTTTAGCATTACAATCAAAATATTGTTTTGCGACCTAATTATTCCTCTGTCTTGCACATATGATCTTTATTATATGATAACATTGTGTCTTTCGTCGATGATTGAATATTGCAAAATTGTTCAATTATTTACTAACAATTCTACTCTCTTTACCGAATCGACCATTTTCCAAATCATTTTTGATCAACCCTAAATTGATCCTATTCAATCCTATTCGATCCTAAACTGATCCTATTCGATCCTAAACCATTCCAAACCTTCCTAAATCATTTCAAGCCCATCCTATCCTATTCCTAATCATTTTCAAAATTGTTTGGACTCATTTTGACCATTCTAGGGCATTGTCCAAGATCATCAATTCATAATTAACCCAATTTCCATACTGATAAAAACCCTATTTCAATTTGATCAATCTTGTCATCATTTCAGGATAATTTTCCAAAATCATCGATGCTTCATATCCCCTTAATCAGCCATTTGATAACATTGTCAAAGATCATCGGTGTTATCGCTATCAATCTATCAGTATCAATTCATTAGTGTTGTTCATATTTGTCAATACTATTTCTGATCATCATTATTCTGGGAACATTGTCCAAGATCGTCGATGTTTCCCCATTTCAATTTCAATCTTATGACACCATCAAAGTTCATTGGTGCTTTTCAATCATTTCCAATCATCATTATGCGGGTGCATTATCAAAGGTCATCGATGCCTCGTGATTTCCTAAACTATTCCAGAACCCTCAGAATTGATCCTAAACCTTATCAATATCATCAAAATCATTTCAATTTGACATCAACACCTTCAATTTGACCTATAATTCACTAATTTCCCCCTTGGGATGAAAAAACCATAGTTTATCCCTAGGTTCTAATTGAATAAATAGATAAACTTTATTTATTCCCCTTTTCCCTAAGTCTCAACAATTAATTAATTGGCTAATCTCAATTTATGAGATTTTTATAATTTCATAAATCTAATTATTGATTTTGAGGAATATTGAGGATATTGAATTATTAATTTGATTAATGATTCCTAATCCTACCTAAATATCATATCCCTTAATTGAGGATTCTCATCCCTATTAAGATGCTTCATGAATATTCTCAATATCTCCTTATTTGATCTCCCCCATATTTGATTTGTCATTTCTATTCAGTTACGCAGGTGGAGTAATCATCTACAACTTTGCCACCCAAAAAGATTTTTTGAACTTCTACCATGGCAAAAATTTCTAGGGGGAACCTCCCCCCCAACCCAGGGACCCTACACCCGACCTGATCTCCAGAAAAGGTACTTTGGATTCCCTACCACATCCTACTCCCAAGGGTAACTAGAAAGGTGTGTTGGTTGGGACCCAGGTGGAATCTGATGCCACCCTAAGGCTCACTATCCTAACAAAGGAAGGAACAGAGATCACTCTCCCTGACTCTGTTTCTGAAAAGAACACGGTGGAGCTTAACCTGGCGCTGGTGGGATGCTTGTTCAACTTCTACCCCTCCATTGACATGGTTCATAGATGGGTGGGAAACCAATGTAAATGTAAGGGGAGTGCGGTGGTGTCATCCATGCCTGGAGGTCTCTTTCTCTTCTGCTTTAAGGTTGTTGAGGACCTGTCTTTTGTCCTCTCAGGATCTTGGCTCTATGGGAAACACCTTCTCACCCTGGCCAAATGGAAACTGGGTTTTGACCCCTCTATGGACCTCAGCAGGATGGCGCCTATCTGGGTCTATCTCCCATGTTTACCTCTTGAGTTCTTGGATGAGAAAGTTTTTAGATGGATTGGAAACTCATTCGGGCACTACATTTTTGAAGATCTTGTAACCCTCTCTAAATCCCGTCTAGTTTTTCCCATTTTTGTGTGAATGTGTCTATTAATAAGACTCTTCCTAACTTTTTTGTCCTTCAATCTAAGCTGGGGAAATGGAAACAAGCTATTGTCTATGAGAATGCTACCCTCTTTTGTGAATGGTGCAACTCAAAAGGCCACACAAGGAAGGATTTTAAGGCCCCCAAAAGGCCTGCACCTAAGCTAAAGCAAGCTGCTCTAGTGATGAAAGGTTTGGAGATTGCTTCAGGATCGCTCCCCCCACCCCTGACGGGGATGCTCCCAGCAAAAAATGGGTTGTTGAGACTACAACTCAGAGATGTGATCCTATATCTGGGATAGTAGAGGCTATGTTGGGTCTAGAAGAGGGGAAAATACCCGTGGGGATTGTGCAAGAGAAAACCACAGTTGAGGAGATCAAGCAATGCAGTACTCCTGCCCCTGCAGCCCCCTTGTAGGTGGTAAGCAACCCCGACATCCCCAACTTGGGTTTGGAAAACCTTCCTTTTTCTAGCCTAGGCTTGGTGCTTGTCCAGACAAAAATCAATGTCTGTACACTAACAAACTCCATATCCAAAGGCCCTCCATCACCCCTTGTGGTGGAATTTTTTCTCAATCCTTTGACCACGGGTTCCCCAATGGCCCTGGAATGCTCCACACCCTTGGGAACCATGATGACTGGGGACCAGGAATGGAAACCCCAAAATAAGAAGACCCAGCAAAAGAGAGTGGATGTGGGAGTAGACACTAAACTGGGATGGTCGGCAGACAGAGCCAGAAGACAGAGGAGCACAATAAAGGAGATTGTTGCAAGAAGACAAAAAACCCTGGACCTCAACCAAAAAGGTAAGAAATGATTGTTATGTCATGGAACATTAGGGGACTCAATAATCCCCAGAAATAGCTTGTTGTTAAATAATACATTTTTTATTATAAAATTGACATTTTGTTAATTCAAGAAGTTAAAATGTCTAAAGATAACTTTGAGGCGTTAGCAGGAAGACTCTGGCCTGGGGCCAATTTTTGCTACTCTGAGGTTCAAGGAGCTTCGGGAGGTATTGCCACCCTCTGGAACCATTCCAAAGTTAGGGGTGATGCTCACATTTTTTCCCACAACCACCTGGTTGTAGCCTTCACTTCCCCGTTGCAGACTTGGCTCTGTTTTAACATTTATGCCCCAAATAACCGGCAGGGAAGAATGGGGGTTTTGGATGAGCTAAAGATATCCATCTCCAATCTTCAAGATTCCAAGATCATGGTTGTAAGATACTTCAACTCTCCCCTATTTCCCTCTGAGAAATGCGGGGGTATTATGGACTATTCTGACAGCATGGGAGATCTGGCCAACTTTTTGGGTGAATGTGGTCTTTATGATGTGGATCTAAGGGGAAACCCCTTCACTTGGAGTAACAACAGGAAAGGTAACCACCTAATTCAGATCCATTTGGATCGGGTCTTACTTTCTTCCACCTGGGACATGGGCGCTACCTCCTCCCTAGCTGTCCTCCCCAGAACAACATCGGACCACAACCCCCTTCTCCTCAAATGGGTGGATGTTAGATATTAGTACCCAGTTCCCTTTAGATATGAGATTATGTGGGCCTCCCACCCTAGTTTTTGACACAAGGTTCAATATTGGTGGTCTACTCCAGTCAAAGGTTTGACAATATTCAGGGTCACTACCAAGCTTGAGATTATCAAAGAGGAGGTTAAAGGTTGGAGAAAACACACCTTTGGTGACATTTTCCATACCAAAATGATGCTAAATGAGAAACTTGATTCTCTCCAAGGAAAAATGGCAAGGGGTGACCTTTCGGAGGAATTACATTTGGAGGAAGAAAAAACCAAGAAAATATGGAAAGATACTCTGGCCAATGATGAAGTCTTCTAGAAGAAAAGATCTAGGGTCCAGTGGCTGAAGGAGGTGGTGGCCGTCAATGAGACCATCTCTCTGGGCAAAAAACCCATTTTCCTGCATCAGGGGCTTATCTTTAAGATTTACCACTTCCACCAGGCTCTCTTCCCTCCACCCATCATAGAAATTACCTAACTGGCTCAAAAAAACCTATCCCCATCAGTCTCCCTAAACCAAGGCATTCCCTCACCTTCAGAATCCATTGGCGGTTCTACCCCTGTGGTTAGCCCTAATTCCTCTGGTATCCGTGTGACCCCTACTCCCCGTACGGGCAGCAAGCATGACCTGACCCTGGAGGACTCTGCCCAACCTACTAAAAAGGGTAAAAAGATCTATATTAACCTCGACTGTCCCCTAAATGTTGACCCTCTACCCACTAGTACTTGCCAGTCTTCTCGGCTTGCCAAAGAAAAAGGGAAACGGGCAATGAAGGAGCTCTTTGATAAAGAGGATTTTTTGGTTGAGTCCCCTAGTAGGGAGGACAATTAGACTAAAATAGACCAGGAAGAGGGTAAAATTGAAAAATAGGACAATGTGGCCGATATTGGTAAAGACATTTCTAGCCTAGATAACAGGACTGAGGACCCTAAGTCTGCTGCAGGCTCCGACCTAGTGGGAAAAATTAAATTCCAAATGGTTAATCTGGAGAACTCAGTGGCCAAACTGAATAGGGACTTGGCTAACACAAATAGGAGGATGGTGAATGTTATTAAATTTTCTCTGAAAGTCATGCACATCTCCTCCACTACCCTCTGCCCACTAAATGAACAAACCTCGGCTGGGAGGGAGTCGGTGGATGGAAACAGAGAACTCTTCAAGTTCCTCAATAAAGAGTGGGCAGACCTGGTGCTGTCAAAGCGCTTATGGGATGGGAAGGGATCTAGCTGAAGATGAAGTGCGGGATGGGGTGCTACCACACTACGGACCTCAAGCCCTATTTTTTGACCAATCATTTCTATTTTTAGATTAAGACTTTTTTAAATAACCCTGCATGGTTTTGTATTTCTTTTTGGCTAACTCTGGTTTTTGATAGAGGTAGATAGTATACTTGTTTTACTACTGCTAACGGTGTTGATTTAATATGTTGTTAAGTCTATCCTATTAGCTAATTTGTACCTCAGGTTTGCACCCTCTTGTTGTTGCTAATATCAAAAACATCTCACCAAACAAATATCTTTGTTATTCATGGATTCTTACAATCCTCACCTAATTGACTCTCATTTCCTATAAATTGAGAGCTATTTCTCTCATTCAAGGTTAACCACAAGATTTTGAAAACCTCAAGAATTGTTAGAAATCTTCTAGTATTCTCATTAGAAAAACTTGGCTTTTTGTGCAATTGTGTGTGTGCAAAAGAGCAACATCAATCTCATTATGGAGAAGAAAGGACATGGGAGCTTCCTTTGAAGGGGGGTTTTAAGTGTTTATGCTTATGTTTATGAATTCCTCTTGAAAATAGCTTTCATGATAGATTAGATAGGTTTAGCTACTATTTAGGTTTTTTGGTCTCCTAGATATGCTAATATGCCTTTTTCTAGTCTTACACATTCATCTTCTTCATGTTGTCTATAATGTTGAAGGGTGTTTCTATGTGTACCCTTTGGTGTGCTTTTACTACCATGGGCTCAACTTCCTTAGGAGATTGACTCTCTTTGATTGGAATAGTGGGAGACTTATTTAGTATGGTAGAAGCAGATGGATGTGATGCCTTTGCAGATGTAGTAGCTTTAGCTCCATCTTCTATTTCCTCCATGTCTTAGGCTCTTCGCTTAGACCAAGTGTTGGCTGCAATTGTGGACTCACCATTTACTCCATTGAAATTTTTCTGCTCCCAATTAAAGAGAGTAGTCTCATCAGATTGTGCATCTTGATGAGGAACTGATCCATTAGAAGAGGCATCTAATTTGGTATGTGAAGAGTTTTGTACCACTAGTGCTTAGTTATATTGGTACTCAAAAATACAACAAGGTTTTTGAGTACCTTGTTAAAAATTTTGCATTTTGGCCCCTTATGAGAACTTTTGAGCCTTTTTGCCGAAATGCAATTCTGAATTTTTTCATACATATCAGGTGTTCATCACTCTTTTTTAGACATAAGAAGACATCCCAGATCGTCAAATTCAAGTTTTGAGTCATTTAGTGATGTCTTGTTTTGAGCACTTGTCTTTTTTTGCATATGCTGATTATAGTGTCAAATTGTTGTAACTAGCCTACTTTGCTTCTGAATAACTTGCGCCCTATTGAGTTTCATAGCTCAAAACTTTGGAAATGTTTAACATGTATATCAAAGAGCTTATGTTTTAAATCCTAAGTCATTTTAAATCCATTTGATAAGTTTTCAGTCTCCCCAAAGTTGGTCCTGCAAAACTATCTTGTTTCTTTGTCATGTCCAGATATCTGAATAGCCTATTTTGAGCTTCTGCAAAATGTATCCAGTTGAATGCATTGCATATTTGAATGTTCCCCTATATTGAAAACATGAAAGTGTACCCATTTAAAGAGTTTCAGACTCATACCAATCCAGTTGTTCACTTTCCCAACTTGATTCCAAATCTAGTTTATGCATATTCACCGAATTTAAAACCAGAAAAGTGTTAAGATGCTAACCTTGCAAATTGATGCCGATAGATCAGTTCACCTTAAGTGAAAGCTAATTTAAGATTCATATTCCATGTGCAAAGGTGAATCAAGTCCCAGAGGTTCAAATTATGGGGGCTCTTTTTGATTAGTTTGTGAATCAAAATTTGAAGACAGTTTGTGCAGTTTGACAGTGCAAAGCAGAGGTTTTTTTTAAAAGAAAAATTTTGAGTTATAAAAGGGAAAAATGAAACCATGGAAAGGGGAGCCCAGACCTCTAGAGGAAAGTTATGATGTCCATTAGCAAGAAAAGTTAGCCATTAATGAGCAGCATTTGGAGGAAACTTTTAAAAATCTGAAAATGCAAGTGCACAGCCAGCCACATTTTTGATCATATCTCAAAAACTACGATCTGAGTTGGGCTGAATTTTGGATATGTTTGAAAAGACCATACCAAAAATATACAGTAAAAATTTGAGACAAATCGGAGTTGAAATGCAAAAGTTATGGCTCTCTAAGTATTGGTAGCAATAGCAAAGTTTCAAAATGCACAGAGATATATCCCACATGCATGGGGTTGTGAAAGTTTTTAATATTTATATGCTCCAACACTTAGTATATGATTTGAAGAAAGAACCAAGAGGCCATTTGGTGGGTCTCTTGGTTGAAATTTCTAAATTCTAGTGGGCCCCATTATTTTAGAGTAAAAATGCATAAGGTTAGTCTCTATGTCTCCAAGTCTCCAAAGTCAAGAAAATCATCTAGAGACTTAGAGACTAAAGGTAGTCTCCAAGTCTCCAGATCTAACCATGGTTAAGAAAAAGTTTATGAGACTTAGAGACTATATTGTGAAAAGTAACCACAGTTGAGGCATGGTTAATGGTTGAGTTAAGTTAGTCTCCATGTCTCCAAGTCTCCAAGTCTCCAAATCAAACCCATGGTTGAGAAAATCATCTAGAGACTCGGAGACTAAAGCTTGTCTCCAAGTCTCCAGATCTAACTGAGGTTAAAGAAATCTTTCAGAGACTTAGAGAAAATGAGAAAAATGTTGATCATGGTTAAAGTGCAGTTAAGGTGCGGTTAAGTAAAGATCTAGAGACTTAGAGACTAAAGGTAGTCTCCAAGTCTCCCAACAAACTCATGGTTAGCAAAAGGATCTAGAGACTTAGAGACTAA
>MU224864.1:524790-573374 GCA_018584345.1 Thuja plicata | reverse complement strand
ATTAATCTAGGTCAATGGCTTCAGAATACAATGTTATAGGCCCAATGCTTGAATGTCTGTTAGCTCACACAACAATTGTCATGCTACTAGGACACGAAGGTCCATGACGTAGGTGCCCATGTTTTTGTTGTTTCTAGTTATTGTTGCCATCTAGTGAAGATCTCTTTCACTACAAAAATACCGTGGGACACATATGTTGGGAATCTTGAGGGGAAATTCTGCAACCCCTTGCACTATAATAAAGTATCTATTTGGAGGTAAAATGGGTTGGCCTCTAATTAATCAAGGTTGTAGTAAGGGTCTGTGGTGTCTCTCCAATCAGTTTGTACATGCGTGAATCACTTAAGAGCCTAGTTGACCACGCTGGCTCCTTAAGGATATTCACCCGATCCAGACTATCATCAACACACCTTGCCCGAGCTTGGCTAGATAAGACAAAACTTTGGTTCGTGCCTTGTTTATATACCAATCGGAAGGATTACCAGTTTAAGGTCGTTCTCTGAGGAAGAAGTGCATTCCCCGGACAGGCCTTTCTAAAAAAGAAAAAAGGTTTGTAATCTAACAGTTTGTGCAAGTGCACCCAAAACTCAAGACACATGGTAAATCGATTAAGCTCCAAATTTTGAAATGTGAACTAAGCTACACCACCATACAAGAACAAATGTTCAATTTTAAGCCCAAAAGTAGGTGTTGATTGCTTGTTCAATTTTAATGCACCAAATTGAGAGATTCTTTGCCTTTGTTCAGTTTTAATCCCCACATCAATTTTAAGCCCAAATCCAAAATAATGAGGTGTGATATGTTTTGCAAGCACTGTTATTTTTAAACCCAAATTGACAAATGAATTCCTTTTAGTTTTGTGTTGTTTAAACAGGTTAGTACCAAAAAGGATTATTCACAAAATAAGGATATAAGTAACTTTGAAATAACAAATGATGCTTACCAAACTTACCCTTCTCTGTCCTTGGTGACTTTGATCCAATCCTGCACAGAAACTGAAAATAATGTCAATTTAGAAATAGATGGGCAGAAGATTTGGATCTGATGTTGCAATATTTCCTGCGATTGCGGCAATCTTTTTGCAACTACAGTAATTTTCTGTCAATTATGGTAAAGCACTGGCAACTACGGCAAAATGTTGTCGATTGCGGCATGGATCGGGCAACTGTGGAAAAATTCTTGCGATTGCGGCATGGATCGGGTGATTACAGAAAAATACTAGAGGAAAGAAGACTAGAAATGGACAGAATAACTGTGAAAGCCTGTAATCAATTGCAATATTAAACTAGTCGATTGCGGCATAGTATAGACGATTGTGGTAAAATACCACCAACTGCAAAATAATACAGATGTCGAAGAAAAGTGTGATTTTTAAATTTACGACCGTACGGTCGTGGTTGATCAATCTATTTCTTCGTCTGCAAGAGATATTTGGGCTGTTTGTTCACGTCAGGTTCACCAAAATGTACACCTCTCTTTCAATTCCCAAAGCTTTCCAAAGGTGAGGGTTAGTAGCAAAAGCTTCACAAATGAATGCAAATCAAGTATATAATGACTACTAAATGAATACTAGAAACGTGATCAATAAAATGTACAAGCAAGAGAAAGGAAGATAAATAAATGCAAACTCCACGATGCTTGAAGCTTCTATTGTTTCTCTCTACTCCTTTTGAAATGTTGTTCTTGATGCTCGGTATTGGTGGGGCAGCGTCTAAGACTTGAGAAGCGTTGAGAATTTGATAATTGAAATGTGTGTGTGTGATCGCAAGATGGCTTGAATGCTAGAACCAAACAGACAGAGTAATTGTGCACGAGAGCTTGAAATCCTGGACCCTTCAAATGGTTATGAAGGGTTTATTATATAGGAATTGGTAATGATATGAACAGTTGAGATCATTCCCAGAGATGGGGAGATAAACGGTTGAGATCAAAAGGAATAGGAGAGGTCCTCAGTAAACTCCACCTCTTCATTTGGTAAGGAGGAGATAGAGTTTGGTTAACTGAAGGGCTAATTATGAGTTACCTTTTTGAACTAAAGAGGTGGGTGAAGTTACCCATGTAGACTGGAGAGATGGGTGGAGTAACCCATGTGATCTGATTGGAGTTATCTCTTTGAAGATAAATGAATATTTAATTTATTTATTTAATAATTGTTTTCAACATGTGAGATAATTGAATTCTTTTTTATTAAGAATTGCTTTATTTGATGAAATTAAATTAATTTAATTGAAATTAATTTAATTGGAAGAATTTAATTAGTAAGTTTAAATATTTGGATTTAAACTATAGGAAATTGAGTTTAATTAATTAATTAATTAATGATAATTAATCAATTAAAGCTAATTAATTAAATAAAATTAATTATTTAATTAATTTTGGGAATTTGATTAGATGATTTGGGGAATGAATTTAGAGGAAAATAGATGATTAATTAATAATTAAAAAACCATTAATTAATAGATGAAAATTAGTGTTTTTAATGTAAAGTCGCAAGCCTGTCCATTTTAGGGTGTCTATAGGTATAAGTTCTCTGGTAGGAGCATGGATAAGATTTCCATGTGTCTGGCATTTATGACAGGTTTTTGAAAATTGAATAGCATCTTTTTCCATGGTAGGCCAGTAATAGCCTACTCTAAGAAGTTTCTTTGCTAGTGAAAATTCATTCGCATGTGATCCATATACACTTTGTGGACTTCTTTTAGTGCACGATCAGACTCTTTGAGTTCTAAACATCTAAGAAGTGTACCGTCAAGACCTCATCGATATAGATTATTAGTTATGAGGACATAACATGATGCTCTCCTAATCAGGGCTCTTTTCTCATTTCTGGATAGATTGTTAGGAATGGTTTGGTCAGATAGGTGGGCAATGATATTAGCATACTGAGATTGGTCCAGGGTGTTCAAAGCACATATTACTTGGTATTCAAGGGTATGAAAGGTTGGATAAGATAGTTCTTCCACCAAGAAGTCATAGTGGAATTGATGTTCTTCTAGTTGTAACATGGATGCCAAGGTAGCCATAGCAACTGCAGATTTATTCTCTGATCTTGGTATCTGCTGGAAGGTGATGAAGACAAAATACTTCTTTAAGTCATCAACTAGTTTCTTGTAGGGCATCAACTTCTCATCTTTCATTTGGTACTCCCCATTGACTTGATTAATAATTAGTTGGGAGTCACCATACACGTGTAATTCTACAATCTTCCACTCCATAGCAAGCTTGAGTCCGTTTACCAATGCTTCATATTCTGAAATATTGTTGGTGCATGGAAACATCAATTTGTAAGATTTGGGAATCTTGTAACCTTGAGGAGTTATGAATAGGACTCCTGCTCCAGAGCCTTGTTGAGTGAATGAACCATCAAAGTACATCTTCTAGGGATATTCAGTTAGGTGCATGATTGTTTCATTAGGGAATTCAATCATTAAAGGTTCATCATCCTGGAGTGGTGAATCAACCAATTGATCTACAAGGACATGTCCTTTAATAGCTCTCTTTTCTATGTATTCAATGTCAAACTCACTTAGAATCAGGACCCATTTTTCCAAACGCCCTACTAATGTTGTTCTTCTTAGGAGATATTTTAGGGGATCTATCTTAGCAATGAGCCTTACTATATGAGAGAGCATGTAGTGCCTCAATTTTTGTGATGCAAAGATGACTACTAAGCATGCTTTTTCAATAATGTTGTAATTGAGCTCATAGGTGACTAGTGTCCTACTAATGTAGTAGATAGCTCTTTCTTTCTTTGTTTCATCCTCTTGTGATAGAAATACTCCTAAGGATGTAGCTATAGCTGAAATGTATAGGAGTAAGGTCTTTCTATGAATAGGCACCATAAGAATAGGAGTAGCCAGGTATCCTTTTAATTCCCTGAAGTTTGCTTCACAGTGTTCATCCCATTTGAAGGTAACCCCTTTATGTAGTAATTTAGTAAAGGGTTGTGCCCTATCTACAAGTTGGGACATGAGTCTCCTGATTGACTGGAGTCTCCCTTGTAGTGTCCTCATTTGACTGATGTTGCATGGAGGAGCCATCTCTAGTATACCCTTAACCTTAGCAGGGTCTAGCTCAATTCCTTTTGCTGAAAAAATGAATCCTAGGAGCTTCCCTGATTGGACCCCAAATGCACATTTCTTAGGGTTAAGCCTGAGTTGGAACTGTTCCATACAATCCAATATATTTCTTAAGTCATCAATGTGAGTACCTCTTTCTTTGGATTTAGCCAATGTGTCATCCATGTAGTCCTCCATGTTCTTGTGCTTCATGTCATGAAATATAGTTATCATGGCTCTTTTATATGTTGCACTGGCATTCTTTAACCCAAATGGCATGACGTTCCAGCAAAAGGTGCCCCATGCGCATGTAAATGCAGTTTTCTCTGGATCCTTAGGATCAATTTTGATTTGATTATAGCCCAAGAATCCATCAATTAAAGAATACATCTGGTAGCCTTTTGTGAGGTCTGTGATCATGTCAATGTTAGGCTAGAGGGAAGTCATCTTTTGGACATGATTTGTTTAAGTCTCTGAAGTCCGTACAGATCCTGATAGATTTATCAATTTTAGATACAGGGACCACATTGGAGATCCATCCTGCATAGGCAATGACTCTAATAAATCTAGCTTTCAACAATTTCTCTAGCTCTGCTTTTACTAATAATGCAACATGAGGATGTATCTTTCTGAGTTTTTATTTCACGGGCTTGATCCTGGGAGCTATAGATAAGTGGTGCATGATTAGATTAGGATCTAGCCTTAGCATATCGGCATAAGACCATGCAAAGTTGATTTTATTTTCTCTTAGGAACTCTATAAACTATGTCTTCTCTTCTTCGGACAAACTTTGTGCAAGGTGGACTATTTGAGGATTTTCAACGGTGCCCAAATTTACTGTTTGTGTTGGTTCAATCAGTACTGAAGACCTTTCCTGAAAGTGTTCGGGGAGGATATCAAGAGTCTCATCCTTTGGCACCTTTGTGAGGTTTTCACCTTCAAATGCATCTTTTCTCTTTACTATTTTGGGATCTGGTACTGTCGCAAAGTGGTTTTCACCATCAGTCCCTTTTTTCTTTTTATTTTACAGTTTTTGACTGATAAACCTGATATCCTCTTGTGACATGTTCTCGCTACTTGCATTGTTGGAAGAAAAGTAAGGTTCACAAGCATTGAGATAAAAAGCTAGGGTGTAGTCATTGGGAAATTCAAGGATAGGAGTAGGATCTATTTCAATCCAATCAATTAGGTCGGGAAGTATCAATGACAAGGAATCAGACTCTAGGAAGGACAGCATCACATTAGCATCAAGACCATTAACCGACATGACATGTTCCATTAAGTTAATTTCTTCAATGTTTAGATCAATAAGAGTGAGATCATCATGAAAAGGGTCATTGTTAGTTATATGCAGACCAAACTCTAGTGACTCATCAGTAGAACTGTCATCATCATCTCTCTGTAAAAGGAGGCTTCTTGCTTGTAGCCTATGAAATTCTTCTAGACTTATGTAATCACCAATTTCTTCATCAATGATCGGGGGAAGGAACTCTTCTTATGCTTTAGGATTATCAGTGTCATTGGGAGGAGTGTTAGGTTGTTCACGAGGAGTTGAGGGTGCTGCAAACATGTGAATTGTATCTATCCCAATATCTTCAGTGGAGATAGATAGCTCATCCCATTCATAATCATGAGAGTCGGTGACCTCATCAAAAAATATGTTTAAGTATTCAACAATGGTTATTTGATGTACCCAGTTAGCTACCTATGGATCAAAATGGGTTAGATCAAGGATATGTGAAACTATGACCAATTTCCCCCAGTTAGGATGTAAATCTTGTTGTCGGGGTGTGTCTTGAGTAATTGTTGCTATCAATGATATCTCTGGACTAGCTGTTGTTGTGTCTCCTACCTCTTGAATGGGAGGTTGTGCTAACAAAGGGGTGTGAAGATCTTGTGGTACCTCAAATCTGGGTACATAGCATTCTCCTTGGTAGTCGGGATCCTCTGTACCAACATGTAATAATTTTTCATAGGACCACTGCTCTAGTTCGTCTGTTTCATCACTCCCTTTATCTAAGTTTGGACTGCCTTTTGAAGCAGATTTATCAATTTTAGTATTAAAACCCAGTCCTATTTTGTCTCCAGTATTCTGAAAATCCATGGGTATAGGCTCAACAAGCCCTCATCCTATGTCATTTAGAGGTCCTTTTCCCTTGTATCCCATCTGTTTGAGGAAATCATATCCCTTGCCATACTATTCTAGGGATATCTCTACATGTTTGACCTCAGCTTCCACCGGTTCTCCTTTGTAAAGCCAGTCCAAGACTGCCTGTTCTTCTGTGTTATCTGAAGAAGATGTGGATGCTTTTATCATGTTGGTTTCTTTGTGTACTTCTAGCTCCTTGGATGTTGTAGGTGTGAATGTCGAGGAAGGTTTTCCATAGGATCTTGGTGACACTAGAAGTTCTGTCGGTGATGGAGTCAGGTCCAGCTTGTACTCTCCCATACCTGTTTCTTCAAGTTTTAAGGTTTTGCCAAAACTCTTCATAACCATGTCTTTGGTAGTTTCAAGAGCAACCGCATCCATGGCCTCTTTGTTATGTGGGATCATACTACCTGCTTTGATATTATTGCAAGTATAATTAGCATCTGCAGGAATAGTCACTTCCACCCCATTATGTGGGAACTTTATGCATTGGTGGTAAGTAGATGGTACAACTTGCATTTCATGAATCCATGGTCTCCCCAATAGGATATTGTAGGCCAAAGGTAGATCTAGAACTTGACATATGACGTTCCTCTCAATCAGTTCGACTCTGATAGGCAGAACAATAAGACCTTTAAAGGATCTTTCTTCCTCGTCATAAGCTTTGATAATTATCTTGCTTCTAGAGTCAATTGTCTATTCTGAGAGACCCATTCTCTTGATTAGATCAAGTGTACAGATATTCAATCCTACACCTCCATCTATCAACATGCATATAACATGGGATTTATGAATAAGGACATCAATATGGAGGGGTTGATTATGTGGATGTGTCAATGACGTATCATCCTCTACAAAAAAGGAGAGGTAATGTGGCGCTGAGATGTGATTGACCATCGCTTGGAATTTGTCTATATCAATATCCTTTGGGATGTTAGCAGCATGTAGATCCCGTTCTAGGATTTCCCTATGTACTGTGGATATTTTGAGCAATTCAAAAATGGAAATTTTGGCAGAGGTTCGCTGCAATTGATCTGCCAAGTCATATTTTTCTCCAGGGATAGTAACCACATGTTTTGCTGCTCGTTTGGGGATATTCATGGTGGGAACCTTGGACGTTGATGCTATTTTTGGGGGTCCTTTGATCGTGACCTATGCTTGGCTCCATGTTATGGCATTTGAGTGAAATGAAACACCTTTGATTGTGACCATATTAATTGACTTAGTCTTAATGTCTAGCATATTGATCACATTGTCATTACTGGAATAGGTGTAGTTCACTTCATTACTCTTCCCTTTAGATGCTTCTCCTTTGTCATAATTAGGGAATGGTTTATTGAATGTCGTATGATCCTCATTGGTAGTGTGTCCATCCACTTTGATCTTACCACCTTCAATGAGGTCTTGAATGATATGTTTAAGTTTAAGACAATTATTAGTCTTGTGTCCTTTTTTCTTGTGGAAGACACAATAGGAATTATCATCCCACCACCTGGGTTTTACCATTGGTTCCCACGGTTTAGAATCTGGGATAGTAAGAACTTTTTTATCCAATAGTGTCTTCAAAATAGTCTTGAGAGGTTCTCCCAAAGGAGTGAAAATTCTTTGAGGTTTTGACGTCCATGTCCGACCCTTGCTATTATCATTGTTTGCTTTGGGTATGGGGGTCATGATCTTGGTGTCTTTGCTTGCCTACACGCTATTAGTCAGATTGAACAGCTCAAGTTTAGGGTTAATGTTAGAGGTGTCAACTACTCCATCATTAACACTATTCTTGTTTTTCTTCCACCATTTAGGCTTGGAGTTGGAGTTGTTGGTTTTATTTTCATTTTGGAGGGTGATCTCCCCCCTTTTGACCATGACTTCCTCAATATGGAGGGAATTCTTAATTATTCTGTCAAAGCTTGGTGAGTCTTGCATTTTTAATGTGACGTAGTTCAATTCAGGCACCGGGTTATTAACAAATATTTCCATCTTCTCTGATTCGGGAATGGGCCTTGAATATCATGCAAAAATCTTCCTCCATCTTTGTAGGAAGTGTGTAAATGATTCACCAATATTCTATTTAGTATTACATAGGTCCATCATGGTCACATCATGTTGTATGTTATAGGAGTAATGCTAGATAAAGCATTGAATCAGCTCTCAAAATTTTTGACCTTAGGGTTCAGCTTTGAGAACCACTCCACGGCATTACCTCCTAGACTTCCCGGAAAGAGTCGCATGAGGTAAGTAGGTTCGTGCATGTATTCTATGCTAAGAGAAAAAAATTCACTTAAATGGTCGTGTGGGTCAATTTCTCCTGTGTACTCATCATACTTTAGTCTTGCCATGTTGGGAGGAAATGGGACCAGAGTGATACTCTTTTCAAAAGGAAATGGACAAATGGCATCCAAAGAGTATTTTGTTTTGGGTTTCTCTTTCTCCTGTTTGAGGTTTGCAAGCTTCGTTTGCATCAAATTGAGTTTCTTAGTGAGAATGGATACAGGAGTTGGTACCTCCTTTTCTTTGATTTTCTCCACATCATAATCTTTAGGTAATTTGACACCCGTGGACGCTAGATGGAGGAAGTATTTTTCTTTATCCTCACAAATTATCTTTTCCATCATCTTTTGGAATTTCCTACTTTGCTTGATTTTATTGTACTCCTCTTCAGTGATGTCCTCTTCACTGCCTGACTCAAATAAAGGATGGTTGAACTTGGGTTCTTCTTCTTCATCAGTATCTTTGGGCTTTTGGTGTTTTCCACTGTTATAGTCTTCAAAAGCCTCACTCCATCTGTGACTATTGCTATCCATCACTGGAGATTCTAGATCAAGTAGGGAACTACGAGATGTTTCTCCTTGAAAGTGCAGTGATTTAGGAAGCACTTTCGATCCTTTAGATGTGTACTTGTTGCATCTTGTGTTAACCATAAAGTTGTTTCTCAACTTTGTCAATGTTTTCCAATAGTGCAAGTGAGAGTTTCAAACTATTCAAGTGGGTGCGTCTAGGTAAGAGTAACTATTTGTTGTTGGTGGATGTAAATGATTCTAGCATCAGAGGGTTAGATTGCCCTGATAGTGAGTTAGGAACCAAGTTGTTGGTAGAAAGCGGGTAGACCACACGTATTGAACCGATTGTAAAAGACTGACTAAGCATGCAAGGTAGACGTTTGAAAAAGTTCTAAAACTTCAACAGGGAGACCAGAAAAGACAACAAGAACTAGCTAAAGAGCCAAAAGGTTATCCTAATCAACTAAGATTTTCTAAGGAGTAGGTCTGTAAGTTCCCACTGTCCCATATGTGAGCCTCCAGATGCGACCCAAGAAACCCTAGATACGAACCTTTGATGCCCTAGATGTAGATTTTTAATACCAGATGCAAACCAGGATCCTAAATGCGACCTAATGTTGACCAAATCTACTCAGGAAACCAGATACAGACCAGGAAATCTAGGATATGAGCTTATGATGGACTGTCAATTTTTGATTGATTTCTAGAAAGTACATTTACAAAGTGCATGAATTTGTTTATTTCTAGATTATGTTAAGAGGTGTCGTAATGCGTGAAAAACATTTGTACTCTAGGGTTCAAAATTTATTACTTGTTTTGAGGAGCTTATCTTCTTAATGGATTTTTGATTACATCAAACAGCATTGTATTGTTAGGGAGGTGAAACAGACACACATTTTGTCCCTATTCTCTAGGTAAAGGATGAAAATATTTGCTCGTTGACTTAGGCACACACTCAAATGCTAATCAAAATATAGCCATCACCAAGCATGCAGTGGTTCCAGTCATGATGTTGTATTAGCTAACTCCAAATGCAAGTGAGGGCACGATATGACGAGTGTCTTGGGGAAATTAATTTTTTCCTTGCACAAAGATTATCACCCTTTCGGGGATGGATCAAGAATTCTTTTAGTTCAAGTGTTGTCTATTATTGGGCAATCTGTTTGAAACTGTCCCCCATAGAATTGCACAAGGAAAAATTGAGGCGTATAGCCCTATGAGTACCTAAATATATGTAGTCTTGCAAGCAAGATTCAAGTGGCTCTGCTCTCCATATACCCAAGCATGTTCAAGGAATGATGTCAAAATTCCATGAACAAAAATGGCTCCATCTTTTGAGGCTTTAGCCTACGAGGAAGCAACTATTTATAGTTATTTGGAAGGGTTGATGTAAAACCTGTCCTCACTTGTGTCATTCCCGGGAGATTTTTTCCTCAAACAACAAGCCCTCTACTATTAAATATGCGTGCAAAGGATTGGCGAGCTTTGGATGTCTAGATTTCTAATTCTTCCGAAGAAGAAGAGCATACTCTCCTAATCTAAGCTATTTTCTCCCAAAACAAAGGCAAGAAAATAGTTCATTCCCTCAAGCAATGTTGTGCCTGATTTAGATGTTCCTATTTAATGAAAATAGGATGCTTGAAAATAAAGTTTGCCTTGTTCAATTAAATGAAATATTTAATGAGTTTTCTTGTTCAATTTCTATGTCCCAAAAGAAGTTATACGATGTAGTTGTTCATTTATCCCACAATATTTAAATGCTTTGTGTTTGTTCAATTACCGATCCAAAAGAAATTATATGATTGAACTTGCTCATTTATCCCACAAATTTAGTGCTTTTCTTTTGTCCAATTACTGATTCCCAAATCGAATTAAGTGATGCGATTTCTTGTTCATTTATCCCCGATTCTCATCACAAATGATAAAACAACATCTGACTTTCTAATTTTCCTCAAGAGGAAAAGAGCATATTATCTGGTTGTTTTAGCAAGTGTGAATAAAAAGTCTTCGGTTTGAAAATTTTTGAAAGGGGTTAGTGTTTGAAAACAACTAAAAAATCATGCAATCACACACATTAGTAATGTCTTCCGAGCCCTGAATAGAACCTACAATCACTTGTTAAGTTGTTCAAGATGTCAAGAAACAAAACTCGTTAAGCATTAGAATTAAGAAAATGAAGACCAAAATAATGTTAACCAGATGCGAGCCAGGAATTCTAGTATGCGAGGCAGAAAACTGGATGCAAACTTATGCTACCAAATACAAACTTCTGGTGACCAGATACGAGTCAAAATTGAATTCAATCCAGGAAACCCTGGATACAAGCCTAGAAAACCATGATACGGAGCAGGAAGTCACGATGCGAGCAAATCCAGTATATATGAGCTTTTCCAACCAGATACGGACCTGGACCCAAAAACTGGGATGACAAATTGAGGAAAAATGATTAGAAAATAGGACCAAGTTGGAAATCGGGCCCCACGGTGGGTGCCAAAAATGTGTGTGTATATTTGTACACCTATTACCTATGATACAACACTTCAATAAGTCATTTTGTTAGTGAGAAACAAGGGTTAATGAGCATATAAAACCCTAACATCGACCTATTTCTTTCTAACTAGGATGAGTGTATCAAATAACATAACATCCCTTAGATTATGCTAATACCAGTGACATAAACAACCTAGCATGAAAGATTCAAGTTTAAAACAACTATTTGATTATTTAAGCATGCATATTAGTCTTAAAATGAGCATTATAACCATGTAAGAAAGTAACTATGGAGTTTGCATGAAGCTATGAAGGAATGGGTATCATAATAATGATTTGAGATTCCTTCAAAATCTTGGCATAAAAACACTACTATTCAAAAATTGAGGATTATTATGAGCTCCAAACCTCTTCAATTTATAGAAGAATGGGAAAGAGAGAGAGGGGAGACAAGGTTCATTAATGGATTCCCTAAGGTCATTAATGAAGTGTAAGAGCCATTAATGCCTTGGGCATCAATGAGGGATGGGCAAAAGGGAATATCCATTAAGGGGTCATTAATGAAATTCATTAAGAGGCATGGGAGGGAGTAAGGCTCAACTTGGCAAGTTGGTCCTTAGAGAAGTCAAGCTTGGGAAAGTTGACTTTCTCAAGTGGGTTGAGTCCCTAATCACTTCCTTAATGGAATGTGACATCATTAGGAAGGGGGTTAGAATTAGATTAGGATTAGAAGAAGGTTAGCAAGGGGTGAATAGGTTGGGATAGGTTTGAAACTAGGGTCAAAGTGGTTGAGTTGGGTTAGGTTGGGGGTTTAGAGCAATATTAATGAAATAAATTAAACTTATTTAATTCATTCAAAAATAGGAAATTTAATTATTTAAACAACTTAATTTCTTTTTAATAATTAAAGGACTATAGAAAATTAATTAGATTAATCAAGCTAGGGGATTGGTTGTTTTGCAAGTGAGCAAATGATTTAGGACTTTATTTAATTTCCAGTAAATTAATCATTTTAGCCATGTATTTGATCATTTATTAATTTTGGCTAAAGCAATTAACTTAGTGATTTTGATCACCTTAGTAAATTAAATTGATTCAAAGAATTATGCCAACCAGTAACAGAGTCATTTGGACATAATTGAGGGTATGATCACACTTAGGGAAAATAGGGTCTATAGTCGAAGCAAACCAAATTAGGGTGGTTACACATATGAGGATTGATCCCACTATTGGCAGTAGTGGGGCATAGGAGAGTCACTCCAGATGGAGGAGGATAGAGCAGATAGCCGAGAAGGTAGAGAAAGAGAAGATGCAAGAGAAGCTAGTACAATAGGAGCAGTAGGAGTAGCCTGCACAAGATCCAATGTCAGGGGGGGCCATTGTCACAGGCATAAGATTCCCTATAGATATCTAGGGAGAGAGTTTGGCAGATGCAGTGGCAAATTGGGGACTTGCAGATGCAGCTGGCTGTCTAATATTCTCAGCTCATGGACAAAGACAAGGAGCTGTGAGAGGTCCGAGAGAAGCTAGAGAGGGCTCAGGAGGAGACAGGACATTAGTCCTCTTGAGTAGCCTACTACTATGTAGCTTATCTTGGTGTGGTTCCTGATGGAGAAGAGCAGGTACCTAGATTTTCAGCGTATGCCAGAGCTTCAGATGGCGCACATGCACCACCTCATGTAGATATTCCTCCTCCACCACCTCCTCCAGATGATGAGAGCAAGGGCCAGAGTTAGATTCACCACTTTTGATCAATTTTGCACATTGTATCACATGATGTATTTGATGCATTGGCATCTTTGTATCATAGCATTTTTGAGATAGACTGTGATCGAGTAGCACCCATTTTTAATTGACATTCAAAATATAGATATATGAGCTCTTCTTTTGGTATCATTGCACTTGTCATGTTTGTACTTTATTAGATGTATGCTATATGATTAGATGTTTAGATGTATGAAAATATATGCATGAATATGTATGAAATGCACATGTTTTGATTATATGAGATGGATATGTATGAAATGCACATGTTTAGATTTTATGAATATGTATAAGATGCACATGTTTTGATTTTATGAATATGTATGAGATGCACATTTTTTGATTTTATGAATATGTATGAGATGCACATGTTTTAATTTTATGAATATGTATGAGATGCACATGTACTGATTATATGACATGGATATTTAGACGTATATGTGTATGTATGCAGATGATTTATGTTAATGCACTTGTGAATGGAGATATGTAGATGCAATGTTTATGGTACTAACATCTCATGCAGGGTGTCATGATATATCACAGATGTCAACCAAAAGAAGTTTTGAAGATCAAGAGTGAGGATCAAACACTTGTGCAGTCGGGATGAAACCAGAATGTTGAATAAGAATCCCTTAGCATACAAATCCAAGAGAACACAATGAAGTGACCATCGAAATAGTCTCTAGAATGCAAGCCTAGATTCAGAGTGCAATTCTATGCTAGATGCAATTCCTAGGATGTGATTGTTGGACCCATTCAATAATTTTCATCATAGAGCATTTTTGGAACATTGGAGTCGATATAATCATTACTGGTGCCATTGAAACCTTAAGAATATGAATATGACTTTCATCAGATTAGATATGGGAAACTAACGTAAGCATCAGGGCACAAAAGCCGAGATGACCTGAACATTGTTTCTAGTGTGATATAGAAAGAGTACACCGATATCGAGGCATTCAAAGCTGAGATAACCATGAGTTTGGTCTTGCATAAACAAGAAGAGCAATAATAGTCAAGGAGATAGTTCCGACCTCACCTTGGCATACAAATAAACAGGATCGAGGGATGTGAGGCTTTTCTGCCTTAATGCAAAAGTTCTTATCACATACACCCTAGTTATTTGACATTACCAAATCATTGGGACCACACTAATAAGAAGTAGACAAAGAAAAGATTAATGAAAAATAATGAAAATAGGTAGCATACAAATAGAAGTTCAGCATATGTCAGCCAGTTTCAAATTTTTCAGATGTGTATATGTATAGGGGTGTTGAGAAACACCATTGTGCTTGTGAGTGCTTTGTGTTTGATTTTCATCGATCAATTGTTTATGTTTGCGATATCCAATGTGTGTTAAGAAACACAAATGTGTCCAAAGATAGTGTTAAGAAACATTGTTGATTGTGGTATTGAGAAACACTTATTTGTGTCAGTAGTGAGTTTTCCTTTAGATATGACAAGATTACTAACTCTGGTGCAATCCAAAGATGCAATATGATTTGGGGATTCATGCCCCTAGTAGCAGACAACGATGACTGAATTGACTCATACTACAAGGACAAAGTTGATTTGATTGCCCCTAGGCTATGACTCTAGATCGATGTCAAGACAAGAGGGTTCTTAGAAGACCCAAAGTGTCACGAATGTGCCTAAAATCTATGTACAAACTAAAGCAAAGGATGGATGCCAAGATTGAGCATTGACAGATGGAGTGTTGAGTACAACTCCAACTTTAACAAATTGATGTCAAAATGTAGATATACATCGTGTGTGCAAAAATCTCATCAGTACAGTGACAGTAGATAGATGCAATGAGAACTACTGGTGACTGATGTGAGAGATATTCTTAAGTAGAGAGATCCCAGTAATAGCTAGGAATCAGCAGGAAGACGTAGTGAGAACCACTGGTGACTGATGCGAGAGAGATTCTGAAAAGTAATAGGATAATTCACCCTAGACTAGGAAGGTTGCCTCTAGAGTACAACCAGTTTCAATCCATGTAAGTTGGTATCTTGATGGTAACTGAGAGCATGTGCATGAGAAAATGAAAGCAGAAAAACATGAAAGAAATTGTATAGAGCCAAGTGATGTTGTGATAGATATAGCATTGCAGAAAAAGAGGCGCATGTTACCAGGTTTTCACCTTCTTGGCATTAATTATCTTTTTGCTACTATGACACCTGTTTGCCAGGTTTTCATAAATGGCACTTTTTTATTTTTTGCTTTTTTTTTTCTTGTATTTTCTGACATACCAAAGATCTCTTGAACATGTAGATATAGCTACAGAACCATGGGAAATCTCATCAAACTAGAGCCAACACAAGCCATGTGCCCTTGTGACAAGGTATACAAAAACTTATTTGGATGGATTTTGGGGGAAAAGAAGAAGACAAATATTCCCATGACTGTCCTTTCTTGTAAGACTAGAAGAATGTGTGAATGAGAAACTTCATCCACTAGGTAGTACAATTCTATTTTTTTGCATTTTTCAGGACATTTTGTAATTTTTAGGATTTTTTCAGGACTTTAATATGTACATGATCATTCTGATGATGTTTTAGCTGTAGAATAATTTTAGATGAAGAGCATTGATAGGCTCCTTGAGTTGCTCTCCTTCAGTGGTGGAGAGTTGATAGGCCCTAAACCCAAATACTACAGTGACAAAATACAGAACAAGCTAATTCGGTTCAAATTTTCCCTTTTGGATGTGTTGTTGTTGATTCTTAGGGTTCTCTCTCAGAACAAGATCTCCCACTTGGAAGTCCCTTGATCAAACCTTCTTTTTATAGCTCTTAGACATTTGTTTCTGATATGCCCTGAGGTGATTGAATGCCACTTTCTGACATTCATCTAGTAGTTCCAACTCTTGCAGCGGAGATATTTTTTTGTCATCATCATTGATGAGGCCTCTTGCAGAGACTCGTAGAGTATGAATCTCAACCTCAATAGGTAGCACAAAAACCGCTCCATAAACCAAAGCAAAGGTCGTAGCCCCTGTCAGTGTTCGTATACTTGTTCCATATGCCCAGAGAGCTGGATTGATCTAGAGATGTCAATATCATTCATATTTGTGAACTGTGTGATGCAGGATTTTAAGGATCACTTTTTTTTATGCTTCTGCTTGTCCATTACCCTGAGGATAATAGATGGTAGACCAGTGTTGAGTGATTTTGAACTTAGAACATAGGTCCTTCAGATCTGTGTTCTTGAAATACCCCCCATTATCATTAATTATAGAAGAGGGTACACCATACCTACAGATGATGTAATTTAGTATGAACGTTGCCACAGATTTACCATTTGCTATCATGAGAGGTAATGCGTCCACCCACTTGGTGAAATAATCTGTATCTATTATGATGAACATGTGTCCATTCAATAATGAAGGATGAATCTAACCCACCAAATTGAAGGCCCATTTCTAGAATGGCCAAAAAATTATGAATGGAATGAGCTCCTTGGCTGGAGTGTGAATCATATTTCCATGTAGTTGACACTGCTTGAAAGACTTACCATACTACGTAGCTTCCTTTTCTATTTCTGGCCAATAGTAACCAGCTCTAATAAATTTATGGGCCAGTGTCAGGCCACTCAAGTGAGATCTGCAGATGCCTTCATGCACCTCAACTAACACACACTTAGAATCATCGAGTTCTAAACACCTAAGAAGGGTACCATCTAGACCTCACCTATACAAGTTTTTAGCTATGATAACGTACCATGAAGCACTGTGGATTAGGTGACATTTGATGCAGAGGGCATCAATGGTAGTCTTCAAATCCACATATAGTTTACAAAACATTCTACAAATCTGTATATCTTCATTCCTTTCTTTGAAAACAATGAATTAGAGGCTCTCGGTATTCCAATAATCTTTTGATACTCCATAAGCAATGATAATAACAATAACTTTATATTTCCTTCTATTATTTCATTGAATCACACTCACCCATGGATGTCTTACCTCCGGCTCTTATTGCTTGCCATGGTTGAGACTATGCTCACCACCTTATGGTCGGATCCAGCTCAATTATGCATGTAATAGAGCCCACCACCTTTCTCCTTCTACCAAAGACCGAGTGCAATCCACAATGTTCTCTGACTATCATTTTTTTTTGGAATGGTCTTCAATATCATTCAGGCTATTGAAAATGCAAGTAACACTGTGAAGTAACACCCTCCAAGGCAACTGTTGATACACCTCTTCTCGGCTTACTTGTGGGATAAATAAACTATTACTTATCATTATTTGAATCCGCCATCAACTTAGTAATGGTTCTGTAAACCATTTCCAATTCATTTAGAAATGATTATTAAGTTATAAAAATCACCTCACTGTCATACAAAGTCATTTCACTATCTCATTTGGGACTATAATAAACTGAACACAATGAACTGAACTCTTCATATCATTTAGTAACAACTTCGAAAGACCTGATTCATAAATGAGACTCCCTGATATAAAACTTGATCCATTACACTACTGCATTCTATCCTTCAAACCGAAACATATGACGATACAACAACCATTCAAAGGGAACTCATGAAGTTGATCTGTAATGATATGTAATGAATCCATGGACTCGCAGTCCACTATATATTGATAACATTGACCATTGACAATAAAATATATATTCTGCAAATTGATATTAAAGACATGACTTCCCAATATGAAATCAACAATGACTCTACAGCCTGATTCATAAACCAGATATATTCTTTATTAAAACATAAGAAACTGAACATAAACATAGGGTAATCAAATCATAATGAAAGCTATAAATTGATATGTAGGAAATACTATGGTAAGAGACTTCAATATATATAACATCTCATTAAAATCCTTGAATTCATAACATAAATGGTGGCTCTCTAATGAAAACTAGAGAGCCTAATATTTCTCATCTCTCTCTCCTCTTCACCGTAACTTCCTTCCCTTGTCAACTCTTATCTTTTGTAATTATATCTCTATCTATAAGAGGAGATTCTTTGACAGTTACAAACGACCCTTCATATTCTTCATGGGTTGGTTACACTTGGAATATCCTTACAAACTTTACCCTTCCTAAACCGACAATAACTTTCTAACTGAAAATTAAACTAGAAAAGTATCATGGAGTTGACAACAAAGTTGTCAACTTCACGATTATACAAACCTTTTATTTATTACATCTATGACACTTAGACTACTAAGACTTATCCTTACCCAAATACATCAATAAGACACAAAATGGCTTACTAAGCCATATTATAATGTAAAATAACCATATGAGCCCATGTACAATCCAAGCTCTTTCAAAATGCTTCCAGTCTTGTGATGCACCTGCATCATACTCCCAGGGACACAAAAATTCAAGTCCCATTGAATTCGCTTTCTTTCGAGTCTTCCAGTTTGAGTGTGTCATTTGTTGGACTCCTGCAAAAAATATGTTAGATAAAACAAATGTTTCTCCTTCATGAAAATGAATGCTGGTTTGATCCTTTAAAGGAATTAGGACTCCATCTTCATATTCAACACTAGGAAAAGTTCCTTCATTGTGAACTACTGTCCATTTATTATCCAAGCTCACCAATGCTAATGTCTCTTCATATGAGATCACTTCATCTACCATTTGATCATCATGAACCATGTCACTATCCTCAGGCTTTTCCGGAATCAAATCTCTGCTACCCAAATCAACAAGAATCTCAACATCTTTGTCTTCAACTAGAACCATCTCAACACAAGGTTCATCCACAACCCTCTGCTCTTCACCAACATCAGTTTCCTTCTCTTGTCCTTACAATGGACAACTCTTCTCCTTCATTTCTACTTCTTCATCTGCTATCTGGGATTCTATCATTGTATCTCTTTTCCTTATCATTTCTAACTTTATCTCAGCTGCCATTAACTCTTCTTCTATCTTCTTCTTTTTCTCTTGTGCTTCCTTGTGTGCAATCCATGCATCCAATTTAAATAGCAATTCTAATATCTCTTCCTTGCTTTCCTCTTGTCTCTTTTTCTCTTCTTCTTTCTTCTTTTTCTCTTGTGCTTCCTCGTGTGCAATCCATGCATCCAATCTAAATAGCATATTTGACATCTCTTCTTTACTTTCCACTAAAACTCAAACACTGTAACTTGTTTCTAATCCAGCACTTCTAAATGCTTGTGGAGGACTCAAACCCACTTAGCCAAGTTGGATTAGGTCTCCCCCAAGAGTCATTCACCAATGGGTACACAACAACAAGAGAGGATATGAAAACTTATCTGCACAAACTTTGCTGAAACATACTTTATGAATAAAACATAATCTATCACCGCTAGGTCCGGTTGTGATTTCCACCTTTCACATGCTCAAGAGCTTCTAGCTCTGATACCACTTGATGTAGAGGGCATCAATGGTAGTCTTCAAATCCGCATATAGTTTACAAAACATTCTACAAATCTGCATATCTTCATTCCTTTCTTTGAAAACAACGAATTAGAGGCTCTCAGTATTCCAATAATCTTTCGATACTCCACAAGCAATGATAATAACAATAACTTTATATTTCCTTCTATTATTTCATTGAATCACACTCACCCATGGATGTCTTACCTCTAGCTATTATTGCTTTCCATGGCTGAGACTATGCTCACCACCCTGCGGTTGGATCTAGCTTGAGTATGCATTTAATAGAGCCCGCCACCTTTCTCCTTCTACCAAAGACTGAGTGCAATCCACAATGTTCTCTGACTATCATTTTTTTTGGAATGGTCTTCAATATCATTCGGGCTATTGTAGATGCAAGTAACATTGTGAACTAACTCCCTCCAAGGTGACTGTCAATACACCTCTTCTCAACTTACCCATGGGATAAATAAACTGTCACTTATCATTATTTGAATCCGCCATCAACTTAGTAATGGTTCTGTAAACCATTTCCAATTCATTTAGAAATGATTATTAAGTTATAAAAATCACCTCACTGTCATACAAAGTCGTTTCACTATCTCGTTCGGGACTATAATAAACTAAACGCAATGAACTAAACTCTTCATATCATTTAGTAACAACTTCGAAAGACCCGATTTGTAAATGAGACTCCCTGATATAAAACTCGATCCATTACACTACTGCAATCTATCCTTCAAAGCAAAACATATGACGATACAACAACCATTCAAAGGGAACTCATGAAGTCGATCTGTAATGATATGTAATGACTCCATGGACTCACAGTCTACTATATATTGATAACATAGACCATTGACAATAAAATATATATTCTGCAAACCAATATTAAAGACATGACTTCCCAATATGAAATCGACAATGACTCTACAGCCCGATTCATAAACCAAATATATTCTTTATTAAAACATAAGAAACTGAACATAAACATAGGGTAATCAAATCATAATGAAAGCTATAAATCGATATGCAAGAAATACTATAGTAAGAGACTTCAATATATATAACATCTCATTAAAATCCTTGAATACATAACATAAATGGTGGCTCTCTACTGAAAACCAGAGAGCCTAATATTTCTCATCTCTCTCTCCTCTTCACTGTAACTTCCTTTCCTTATCGACTCTTATCTTTTGTAATTGTATCTTTGTCTATAAGAGGAGATTCTTTGACAGTTACAAATGACCCTTCATATTCTTCATGGATCAGTTACACTTGGCATATCCTTACTAACGTTACCCTTCCTAAACCGACACTAACTTTCTAACTAAAAATTAAACTAGAAAAGTATCGTGGAGTTGACAACAAAGTTGTCAACTTCACGATTATACAAACCTTTTATTTATTACATCTACGACACTTAGACTACTAAGACTTATCCTTACCCAACTACATCAATAAGACACAAAATGGCTTACTAAGCCATATTACAATGTAAAATAACCATATGAGTCCATGTACAATCCAAGCTCTTTCAAAATGCTTCCAGTCTTGTGATGCACCTGCATCAACGTTTCTCATTCCGGGTGTAGGTATCCAGAACAATCTAGTCACAGAGGTAGGAGTAGATGTGATGGTAGTGGGATGAATCATGTCTAATGATAGAATAGATCATCTGAGATTCAGGAGAGTCATAGGTTGGGTAGTGTAACGTTTCCACCAGGGATTCATGTCGCAAGTCGTTCTTAGGTATCTATAGCATAGAAGTGAGGGTAGCCATTGCATCATCCATTTTGTTGTGTTCCCTTGGAATCTGTTGGAAAATGATGTGTGCAAATTATTTTTGGATTTCATCAACCATCTATTTGTATGGAACCAATTTTTCATCCTTTGTCTGATAAGAGTCATTTACTTGATTGATGACCAGTTGTGAATCACCAAAGACTTTGAGTTAAACTACTCATCACTCACTGGCGATCTTCATGCCATTGATCAGAGCCTCATACTCAGTGATATTGTTTGTACAAGGAAACAACATCTTGTATGCTTTTTGTAAAGAGTACTTTTGTGGCTTGATGAACAGTATTCTAGCACCTGACCCTTGTTTGGTGAATGATATGTCAAAGAACATAGTCTGGGATCGATGTGTGAGAAGTACTATGGACTCTTCTAGAAACTCGATGCTCAATGGTTGATGATCTACAAGAGGTGTTAAGATTGCTAAATTGCAATCTTCCCAAGAACACCTGCATGCATAGCTATTACATAAACAGAAGCAAAAAGACAGAAGATAGAAGGATCTATGGCGGCCAAAAGGCCAGAGACTGCAAATCCATTGTGACAGAAATAATCTTCTATTAACACAATAATGAATTACAAAATGATCTCCTTTTTAAAATACAAAGCGGTGAATCCTTATAAAGGATACCGAAACCCTAAAAGGAAAACTACTAGGAAATGGAAACTTTCCTAAGTCTAACTTAAGCAAAGAGTAGATAAACTAATAATTAACTAATTTAATTATTAGTAATACTCGACTACTCTAACACCCCCCCTTAAGTGTAACTTAGGGAGAAGCAAAAAAGCTAAACTACTGCAGAAAGTAGGAAAGAAGGGTCCCGGCAACTAGGCCTGATCAGGTACCCAAACAAGAAAGCAAACTAGATGAAGGAAACTAAGCCTTCAATCTAGGGAAAAAGGTGTCCCAGAGAAAGGAACAAGAATAGAGCAAGAGGCATCTCCGAAGCATGTCTGAAAACTCTGTCAGAAGATACTGCTGGAACCCCCACTGAAGTGCATGACCAGGTAGAGAAGACAAATGTCTAAAGAGCTGATCAATCGAACCAGGAAGAAATAGAACCAACAGGTGGACCCCCCCATAATGCTGAACTGGGAGAGGTGACAGGAACACTGAAATGCAGTACCAGAAAAAGTTGCAGAAGAAGAATCAGGAACACCATCAGTGCAACAGAAGCACACACACAGGATAAAGGGCGGTGTCATAGACACACTACATTGGCTAATGTCATGGAAGGTACACTCACTTGACAAAAGTGGATGCGCCTAAAGCGGCAAATGCATCATAATCCCCCCATGGCACTTTATAACAGAGTGCGAGTACTAAAACTGAACCAGGTGTACAAGATCCAAAAATGCAGAAGAAGGCACTTTATCTCAGTGCGTTTATAGAACAAAGATGCAATAGAAGGAGCATGCAAGCTCATAAGTCAAAAAGAAGAGTGAGCTATGAACTCAGAAGAAGAGATCCCAGGACCTGTAGAACCAAGCACACCACCAGAGGGCATAAACTGCCAAACGCAAAGGAGTGAAAACTTGGAGCAGAATCTAGAAAAATAACCTCTACCACTGAAAAGCACACTGAACCAACTTTTCGACGATATCTCATTTTCCGAAAAAGGAGTCCGGATGAGCCAGATATGACTCCCGGAAGGCAAAGAAAGACATCGGACTTCAACAGAAAAAAACACTATTGAAATAGTAGACCCAAAAAACCAAATCATTTTAGTCGGAAAGAGCTCGGAGAGAGCTTTCCGACGATATAATGAAGTCCAAAAAAGACCTCTGTATGCTCCCTATAGAGCAAAAACAGTGAGAAAGCCCCAAAAATGCCCTAAAAGGCATGTTTTAAGCCCCAGGGGCTAAAAAAAATAGGCCCCCGGGTGCATGGCGTGCTCCGGGGGCTGGGCCGCAGCCCCTGGTCGGCAATATGACCAGCCGCTTATAGAAAAATCCCGCGGGGGCTGCGAAATATCCCGCCACCGGGGAGCGGTGGGCGGGCGGCGGAACTCGGGCGGCACTGACAGAGGAGCGGCGTGGGGGCCGCGGTGCAGACGGGCGGCGGGGGCCGCGGAGGGCGGCGGGCCGGGAGGCGGCGGAGTCCGGGGCGGCACTACAGAGTGGCCAAAAAATGAAGAGGCGCGCCACCGGCGGTGGCCGAGCCCCGGTGGGGCGGTGGCGGCCCCTCGGTGGTGCCTTTTTAACAGCACTGCGCCCGTTTTTTTCAACCAAAAAAAAAATTAAAAAACTAATGTTTTTTAATTTTATTTTTTTGAAAAGCGTGTCCGTACGGCCCTAGGAGGCCAAAAAATTTTCTCCAGACGCCCCGATGTCCAAATCGGACAAGCTTTATATGGTTTCTGGGGTTTTTGGGCCTTCTGGACGCAATGGCAGTGTCTGTTTGGGCCCAAAATGTCTCCAAAAATAGAGACCCCCCAGAACCAATAAACAAATGCCGGAAAAGCCTCTGAAAGCTTCAAACCCTCGCTGCTTCAACAAAGAATGAACAGCCAGCTGCAGAGTGGCTCTGATACCATGTTAAAATTGATGAACATCAATCTACCCAAGAACACCTGCATGCATAGCTATTACATAAACAGAAGTAAAAAGACAGAAGATAGAAGGATCTATGGCGGCCAAAAGGCCAGAGACTGCAAATCCATTATGACAGAAATAATCTTCTATTAACACAATAATGAATTACAAAATGATCTCCTTTTTGAAATACAAAACGGTGAATCCTTATAAAGGATACCGAAACCCTAAAAGGGAAACTACTAGGAAATGGAAACTTTCCTAAGTCTAACTTAAGCAAAGAGTAGATAAACTAATAATTAACTAATTTAATTATTAGTAATACTCGACTACTCTAACAAGAGGTGCCTACGCTAATTGTTCTGCAATTAATTTCCCCTTGATGGATTTTCTTTCTACATACTCGATATCAAACTCACTGAGTATCATGAACCACTTTGCTAGTGTACCTATGAGGGTAGCCTTACTGAGAAAATATTTCAACGAATCAATCTTAGAAATGAGGCGTGTAGTATGAGAAAGAATTTAGTGTCACAGCTTCTATGAAGAAAATACCACCTAAATGTATATGCTAAATGTGGGCCTCTTTACTTAGCCATACACTTCAACATAGTCCTTATTCATTAGTCGGATACAAGAATGAATATGAAGTTATCCAACCTGCATGCCTAAATGAGCTAGCTTGTTTCCTCCTATCTAGATGGGGTTTTTAATAGCTCTCAAGATTAGAGAGTCCAACAATCTAGACCGATCTGAGAACAGAGGATTTAATCTAGAATGTAAATGCAATATTTAATCTAGGAATGAGTTATGCAAGATTAATCTAGAAATGAGAGATGAGATTAAACTAAGAATACTTGAGAGAAGCTAAGCTATGCATGATTAATCTATTGAATGATATTACTCTATTGCAATAATAATGAAGATAATGAAAGCTTGAATGTACACAAAGATTGAGTTAAAAATCTGACAGCGATTCAATTCTCCAACAATCTATTCTCTCTTTTTTTTTGAATGAGAGACAAGAGGATTCTTTTATATAATGAGAGTCCATTTCAGAATGCTAAGTTTCCTTGAGAGAAACAGTTAACCGTTGGCTTTTGGAGTGAATGAAATAGTTAACTAATTTGTTGCACTTTTGAATTACAGTTAACTCAAAGTTTCCATTTTTGAACTGAGGTGAGGATTTTGGAGAGATTATTTGATTAAATAAATGAAATATGACCTCATAAATGAACTTTCTCAATTATTGAAATGAGGATATTTATTTAATAATCAAATGTTATTTAATTTATTTTATGTATTTTAGCTAAAAGGGTGAATTTAATTTAATTAAAGTACTAGGACTTTGTAATTAAATTAATTTGATCATAGGGTTTATTTAGCCAATTGTAATTTATATTTAAGAATTAAATATAGTATGTGATTAATGCAGATTTAGATTTTTCTACATTTGACACTTAGGTCAAGTAGAGTCAGTCAAAAATTGATAATTGCCTAGTACTATAGGACTTTGAAAATTCAGAAGGTTAGTAAATGCAACAAAATTGGTTAGGGTTACAAGATGCCAATTTTGGGGTATTACAAATGTAGATTGTTTCAGTATTGAACTCCTTATAACTCTTTGAGGTGTAACCTCTTCTACTTCAGTTCCAATACCACTAACTTATGCAGTAGATGTGCCTTATTCTTCACTTTCCATTTTCTTTCTAAGTCTTCTCATCATTTCATGTGTAATGTTACTCATCTTGGCCAAATTTTTGACTTGTTTTCTGAGCTTCCTTTGGATAACTGATGCTTTAAACTCATTGTAGATTTTTAATGAGAACTCTTCATAAGTTCCAAACCTAGGTGTTGATGTATCAATTGGTTTAGATAATAAAATATCAACATGAATAATGACTAGGTCACCATCAACTTCATAACCCATAGTAGGTATCCAACATGTTCTAGGTTGTACTACTTGCAACATCCAAGTATTTGTATCTACTAGAAAACATATATCATTTTTATACTTCTCATCAATACTAGTTGGGATTCTCTCTCTTAGGTACATTTTTCTTTGAAAATATTTGAGGTAACCCCACATAACTGAATCAAGATTTTTTCCTAAAGTCCTTATGCGTTGTTTAATCTACATTACCACTAGTCTATCCTTTGACCATGTAATAGAACCTATTCTAGGAAAATGATCCTGCAAGTAAAATACCATACATACCAAGAGTGATCCCTATTTGAATTTTTTCTTCTTTTCTTTCTTTATCTTCTCCATGTTCACAAATAATTGACTCCTCATCATCTCACAAAGATCATATTTTGTATTTTCCTTCACCATTCTGTATAGATCATGAATAGCTTCACCGAGTACTGATAGGGAGGCTCTTACCTCTTGAATTAATTCTATTTCTTATCTAGTCCTTCAAGGACATACTAGGGCTTCTTGATTACCTATGATCTTAGGAGGGATCCACTCCAATCCTCCTACCCACTCTTGAACTTCCCTACCAATTCCAAGTACTTCACTACAATCCACTCAATTTGAACTCACTAGGGTAAGCTCAAAAATCAACTGACCAGACCTTTAATATAACCTTGCAGGAGTCTAGGGCATGTCTCTACTATATTTCCACCCAAAAATCCATCCTCTATAATGATTTTTGGTTCATTCTTCCATCACTATCCAAACTTCCTATTTTTTAGGGCTACAAGCTAACAGGTCTGAATTAAGTCAATTTTGGAGTATTTTTTATTTCTTTTCCAAAACTTCTACACAACCCCCTTAGAAAAATTTTGTTTTAGACTCCCTTTGGGGAGAGGTTCAATATTTTCCAGGTCTTAGGTCTTCAATTTCTCTGTACACCACCAAACCCTAACTGGTTCAAATTGTAAAGAATTAAACTAGTCTTGTTTATTTGCATTGGAAATCCAATTAAATGGATTCAAATCTTCTCCATCTCATAGCCAAGATTGTGTAGGAGTCTTATAAACATCTCCAAGTTGTTGGATTGGTTTTTTCAATCCACTCTTGTAATTTATCATCTATTGTCTATCTTGCTTCCTAGTTGGGCTATGAAGGAGCTCGGCTTGGGCAAGCAGTTAAAATTCACTACTGAAACTTCTAAATTCTAACAAAAAAAAAACTATAAAAATGCCTACATTCTGATATATCCAAAGGGTAGACACTTTCCATGGTGGGAAGTTTAAAATGGAGTCATTTTACTATACAAGACCCTGTTTGGTCCAAAGACTCAAAATCAGGGACATATTTTTATTTACAACTTCAGATCAAAACCAAAACACTAATCTATTTCTCATGACACTACAAAAAAATGAAAATTTCCTAATTACATTGAAGGATCGATGGATTCAATCCATGAAACTCAATTACACACCAAAATACAAGAAAATATAGTTACACAGTAAACGGTTAGAGTATTCTTCTTAAACTTTGTGCCAAATAACCCAACCAACCTGTTACAATGTTTGAGAATTTCTTAAATAGGTCCCCTTGACCTATTTCAACTATCCATCCTGACCCCTCACCATTTTAGGGCAATTTGTAACTTTTTCATAAAATATTGTCGAGCAACTTTTCAAAGTTGCAAAAGTTGCTCGACAACTTTTACAACTTTTTACATTTCTCCTTCTTACATAGCATTGACCCAATATATAGGTTCAAAATGACCATAAAGTCATTCCTACACTTAAATACAACTCCATTAAATTATTTTGTGCACTCTAGATGCCATTTCATACATTTTGCCACATTTTTCACTTACAAAGCACAAATAGGGTCTTTTGACACTTTGACCATAACCAAAACACAACATCACAACAGACAACTAGAATACTCCTAAAACACCCTTGAAACAAACTCAAATAAGCACAAGACCTTAATAAGGTCTTTAAAACCAAAAATTGAGGGTTTAAAAAGTCTAACCCCTAGGTGCTCCTGCACCATTCTCCTCATATGCGAAGAGCTCAAGTCACCTTAGTAGTCAGAATTGAAAGATAAATTCCTAGCTTCTTCAAGCCACCTTCAGGTACCCAAGTAGTCTCTTCTTCTTGAATATGTTCCCATTTGATCAGGTACTCCATGTAGTTCTTCTTTCTGGTCTTCTTGGCAATCCTTGTATCTAAGACTCTCTATGTTGTAGGCTTGGATGGTGAAGGCAGTGCTACATCATTTACCATTTCCTCTAGATCATCATTCTTATGCCCTTCCTCAGGACTGGAACCCTTATACTTTACCAAGTCTACTATGTTGAACACATGAGACAGTGTTATATCCTTAGGAAAATCTACCTTTTAGGCATTATTCCCATACTTTTCTATGATCTGATAAGGACCAATCCTTCTCCTTTGTAACTTGATTGGTACTCCCTTATTAAGTCTGGCCTTATTTAAATGAACCATGACCTAATATCCTACTGTAAATTGTACATCCTTCCTTCTAACATCAATTATGTCTTTGATCTTCAAAGTGTTTTCAACCAGACTATTCCTCACTTGTTTATGTCC
The DNA here is from genome assembly GCA_018584345.1 of Thuja plicata. Lineage (NCBI taxonomy): Eukaryota > Viridiplantae > Streptophyta > Pinopsida > Cupressales > Cupressaceae > Thuja > Thuja plicata. The sequence goes on along the minus strand of MU224864.1, from coordinate 544,906 downwards.
TTCCTTCATGGAATGTGAAAATTCTTCTTCATGTCCACTCCTCTCTTCCATATCTATGAGATCTCTCAACTCATATACACCCCTAGGATGCATTCCATAGACTAATTCAAAAGGTCTTTTTCCTATGGTTCTATGTACTGTATCATTGCAGGCAAATTCAGCTAGATGGAGGACTTTATCCCAAGATTTCCCATATTCTTTGGTCAAACACCTTAAGAGGTTCTAAAGTGTCCTATTTACAAAATTCCTCTTCTCATCATTATGTGGATGGTAAGAACATCCAAAAGATAAATTGGTTCCTAACTGTAATGGATAAATTGATGTATATGTATATGTGTGGGGTTGAATGGGGTGTGAATGTGATAAATGTATATGTTGTAAGATATGAAATGGTGTTTATGAGAAGATAATATTCTCTTCCTAGCCCCAAATTTCACAAAGGAAAGATCCACTTTGATCAACCATAAGAAAATGGTTAATGCACAAATGCATCAATCGATCAAAAATAAGAAGAAAGAAGAAAGTCTTACAATCCCAAATAATGGATGAAGAGTATGTAATAGATTTGAATTGACTAATACCTTAATTTAAATGAATGGAAGAAAAGTACTAACCTCAAATATAGCAAATCTGGAAAAGCCTATTTTCTGATGTCTATGTTGAGTTTTGGTAAATTCTGTAACCGAATCTAGAATAGAAATGCAGAGATAGACAAAACCCATAAATATTTTCCTTTTTTGAGTCAGGTCAACCTTGACCTCTTTGCGGGGGTGCAATCATACCCCTCAATGCCAACCTTGACCTGCACTGATTCGACAGAAATTTTTTTCACGGATCCCAGAAGTTGGCCGAAAAGGGTATCCGAATCTATTCCTAAATTTGTTGTCCTATACCTATACCTTCAAGAGAAATGGATTTTTTTGTTTGTGGGGAAGGGTTGCCTTGGTCAAACCCAAATTTTGGAATTAACCTTAAATTATAATTGAAATTGCATAAATAAACAAAGAAAATAAACAAATTTACCTTGCTTGTATAGAAATCCTTTGTGGCAGATTTGAATCATTAGATCCACAAGTATGTATGCACCAAATGAATGTAGAATGTAGAATGTAGGATGTAGGATGTAGGATGTACGATGTAGGATGTCTCAAATCAATTTCTTGTAGATCTTCAACACCAATCTTGAATAGATCTTGGAATAGAAGGAGGCTTGCATGGATGTGGATGGAAAAATAATCAACAAGAGGGCTCCATAGAGATTGAATCCTTCAATGGCTGCCAATGGATCTCGTTGATGAATTGAATGCTTGAATTTCTTTTAATGCTTAAATTCTTGAGAGGGGATGCTTTCTTCAATAGACTATCCTTCATGTACATAAGTGATCATGTTCTTTCATGTGTATGTCTTTCACACTTAGAGAAAATGAGAGGAGAAGGCTTCTTTATATACAAATCTAGGGCACAATCTTCTAGAGAGGCCTACATAGGAGAATTAAATTCCAATTAGATCTATACCCCTATAAGTTGACCTATATTAAATATAATTTCAAGATTCGTTGCCTTGAAGACCAAAATAGCAAACCCAGAAGCGGGAATTAAATCTTTTCAAAGCCTGACATCTGGAAACCCTAAAAACTTTAAATTTGGACCCTGGGTCAAGGTCAACATCGACACTGACCTAGGTCAGGGTTGACATCAGCTCTGACCTAGGTCAAGGTTGAGTTCGACCTTGACCCTGAGGTCAAGGAACTTAGATTTGCAAATCAGGCTGCCAGAAATAGGCCAGAGAGAAGTGGAAAAGGGGGAAGAACAGGGGTAAAAGCTAGATCCAAGTCAGAGACCCATTCAAGGTCCTTTAAATGACTCCAAACCACTTACTCGGAGGGATAAACTAGTCCAAAATGGAAGTTCTTCCATTTTCTGACTATACATTTAGCCCTCACTTTAACAAGAGTATGGACTTGATGCAAACTCTTGGTAAAGGAGGTCATAAATAAAAGATAATCTTGTTGAAATCAAAAGGGACAAAGGAATCCTCAAGCCCCCAGTGACTTAAGTCTTTATCAACCCTAAGATCATGATAAGAGAGACATCACCAGTCAGGGAGAAAAAGAGAGAGGGTGTGATTACCTCACCCAATGAGAACCTATGTCTCATTGTGAATCACACAAGGAAAAAGTGTAACTGGGAAGATGGAGTTGAACCGCCTAGTGAATGTGGCTACTCACTAGTCAACCCATCAAGGTTTTACTCTTAGGAATATTCTACTCGAAAAGAGAAAATTCAACATATAGATAGGTCCAGTCTTAAGGACACCTTCTGTCCTTAAGGGATCAAAACATTGTAAATTGAAACTAGAGGGATCAAGAGATCCTATAAGGTAAAAAACCATGCTTTAAGGATTAGTCTCTAATCCATAAAGGGAGAAAAGTGTTTAGTTTTTAAAATATTTTGAAATTACGTGTGTGAAAAAACGTGAGTAGAGAGTATGCCCCCATGTTAAAGGTATTTCTAACACTTTAACAGGAGCAATAGCTTTAACGGAAACTTAAACAACTCCATTGATTATGTTTCCACTATGAGATGCCCCCAAGCAAAGACAAATCAAGGGAAATACCACATAAACATACAAAGAGCACATAAGGGATCTACCTACCGTGGGGTCAGTATGATCATAAGATAATATGTATATATAGATATGATATTATTGCAAATGAATTGACATCATTCCCCAAAGAAAGTAGAACTACAATCACAATAGAGGAAAGAAAATGCAAGAGTTACGAAGAAGAGTCTTTTCAGACGACAACATGGAGACCAAAAAGAATCAGTGCTACCATGTTGCAAATCCAAGCAAACCACACAAGGAAAACATTTACAAACAATAGCATAGGTAAAACATAACATGAAAAAACATATAGAAGAATAGAGATACATATAGAGGAGTTTTAAAACAGGTTTGATTCCTTTATCACCTTGCACCAACAAAGTAACAAGGGTCGAATAAAAGAATCTAACAAATATTTAGAAAATACATTATGGGAGAAGCACAATACAACAGGAAAACACATAAAAGGCTACCATGAAGGACAATCCAATCAAGTGCATCACCTACTCTCCCCATCTCGGTTTATATCATTTAGGGAAAGTGGGAAACTCACAAGAGGGACTATATCCAACACAGTAGGAATAATAGCCAGTTCCAAACACGGATCCTCTTGAAAATCACAATGTTTGATACTAGGTCTAGTTATCAGTTGTGTGGAAATCATATGAGGTAAATCAGTATCAAGATCAATAGTCTCATATTCATCATTAGCATCAATAGGATCATAAAGATTATCTTCTTCATCAAGATTAATCAAAATAGAATCTAAGATGAAATAGAATCATCATAATAATTCATCTTAACATCATTATGAACATTAAATTCCCCCAACACATCAGGCATAGGCTAGTCAAAAGAAGGTAAAAAATTTCAAAGAACAGAGGCACGGGCCCTAGCGTGAGCCTGACGCTTCTTACAAAGTTCATTGGCAGATTTCTTACGTTTTGTCTTGTTTGAAATATGTTAAGGACTAGGAGGAACAAAAACTGGTTCCTTCACAAGCTCTATAGGAGGATTAGTAGGACTCTCAGTAGGCTAAAAATTGATACTAGGAGCTTGATTAATAGAACTAGAAGAAATGGATAAAGGAGTTATGGAAGGAGTAGGTAAAAGACCATGGTTAAGATCTATCTGAGGCATACTTAACTAATGAATCTTTCTGTGTATAGGCTTGATATGAGAGAAAAAGGTTATCAGGTCAAGAAGGAAATTAATTAGGTAATGAAGGTCAAAACAAGTCAATGGTAGCACAATCCCTAGGCCTAGAAGGTTGATATAAACTATGATTAGTCATTTTCACCTCTTCATCATGAACAAACTTAATACACTTGTGGATAGGAGACGCAATGGCACACATGGTAGTTGACCAAGGAAAATAAGCTTTAACTTGAAATTGATCAGAAGTAGGGACAACAACAAAGGTAGTATCCACAATTTTACCACAAATTTCAATAGGTAAGGTAATAGAACCAAATTATGGATAGAGAAAACCATTACAAGTTTGGATCCACACATCAGATGTATCATAATAATCACATTGTAATTTATTCATAAAAAAGATTTTCTTTAGTGATGACATTAACTAAGGAAGTAGGACCAACAAGACAAGCACGTGTAGGTATCTTAGCAATCCAAGCATAAATGTAGAGGGGACCATCAGGAGCTTTAATGGTCTCAGAATCATCAAAGTTGATTGGGAGTTCCCAAGGTCTTTTATCCTTAGGTTGTTTTGAAGGTTTAGATTGAGGTTTCGGTTTAGGTTGAGGTGAAATTTGAAGTTCAGGTTGAGATTGAGGAACTTGAATAGGAGGTTGAGATTGAGGTAGGGGTGGAGAGATAGGTTGAGACAAAACAACATGCTCCACATGGTTAACAATATGATTGAGATCATCCATCTTTGAATCATAAACAATATCCATAGAAGATGGTTGAGAAATGGTATTAGTATCATGTGTAGGAAAAGGATTCGTATAGATTTGAAGTTTTTGATTAGGAGGAGAGACAGATTTTTTCCCACTACCATCAAAATTATCAAAAAATAGAGCATTAGAATCAATTAAGTCTTGAACCTTATGTTTTAGAGAATAACACTTCTCAGTATCATGGCCATTCTCACGATGGTATTAACAAACGGATTTGGGATCAAAGGATTTGGATTTCATAATAGTAGGAAGAAGAGGTTGAATAGGAGGCAAAGTATGTTGGAATTAATGGGAAGTGTGTACTAAGAGGGGAGGGGTGAATCAATACCTCTAAAAATTTTGTATCTTTTAACCTTTATCCTTTGAGTAATCAATTGTTTATCCAACCATCTATTCTATGCTATCTTGGTGTAAGATTTATCGATTCATAAAATTAACAAACATGTGAACATTCATAGAAATATTCATGAAAGTAATTGACACATAAAACAAGAAATGATAACGCAAAAAACTCCTGTTAGGAAGTAAAAACTATGGTGGGGATGGCACCCACAAATTCTTCACTATCTGCAGATTGGAAGGGGTCGATTAAGGCTTACAATTGGATCACTTCTGATGATCTACCCTATTAGGAGCATTTTTGGAGACCTATTAAATTCTAATCTATTAAGAGCTTTAGCAACATTGTTTAGTGTGCACTCGATTAGGAGATTTACAATTGGATGGTTAAATCCACCTTCCTTGAAAGGTTTTTTACACTTTGCTTCACTTGTTAGAATGTAATAAAATTATACTTTAACTTGAGTGTATGCAATCTCCTATTACTGATTATAGATCCATTTAAGATTACATGTATAAGTGTATCACCTAATTTAATTGAATAATACCTTTGTTGCTCGGTAGCCTTTGTTCTTGGTTCTTGATAACCAAATTCACCTTTTGTTGTTCTAGTTCTTGAAACTTTCAGTTTGATCCATATATGTGCTCGTAGGCTCCATTCATCCTCTCATCCATGATAGTGAATGATTACAACATCTATTTATAAGACAAGTTGACCTAATTAAGTTTCACGTAAAACAATATTAACTCTAAGATCATAGGTTTACAACTTGACCTTGATCTTTTAGTCTATGTGTTTTGAATTAGTTAGACTAATTAAAACACTTACAATAATGTTTCTTGTCCCTAAATCAATGGTTTTAAAACAAATCAACACTCTATAAATAGAATAAGATTGTTTTATCTGACGTGGAAGTCAGATCCACTTTTTGCAGGTTGCAAATGACTTTCGATTTCTATCGGTCGATTATGCTTTGAAGTCAGTTTGACTGTCTCTCAGTTTGCACTTTGTCCTTCTCATTGGGTTCCACTATCGGGTTCCTCTTTATCCTTTTCACTTTGCATTTTTGATTTACACACAAAAATGTGTCATCGATTTTCTTTGTACTTAGCAATTTTCAGTGATCTCTGATATCTATAGTTTTGGTTTTCTCTTGTCCTGTCTTTCGGTGTATGTTTACTGAAAGATCTTCTTTGCATACTAATGACAAAATAATGTCATCAATCTCCCCCTTTGACATTAGTATCAAAAATTGATATGTGAAAAATACTAACAAAATGTTTAGTATGTACACCATATATATTCCTTAGTCATTTCATGACTCCCCCTATGCATATATTGGTATAGTATAAGTGTATGTACATGATACTTTGATATTTTTCACCTTGTGTTGTATATATCATATTATATCATTATACTCCCTTTTTTTGTTATTTTTTCTGTACTGTATAGTTTCCCATCTGTACATATCATTATTTTCCCCCTTTTTTGATATTAAGGGAAAAGGTTTATACCTATAGCTTATCAAAAATATGAGAGTGTGAGGACTTCATGTGCTCCATCATCTTCTCCCATTTTTCCTTCAAGTTATCTAGAGCCATGTGCTCAAGTGTGATCCTTGCATTCATATCGTAGATGTTGTCTACTACAAACATCTCGGGGGTGGCTTTCAGTTGTCTTGCTGACCTAATATGTTGTTGAAGCAGCGTAAGACTTGGTAGAAGTTGAGCCTGAAGCTCGATAACCTCTTCCCTAAATTGTGTTTCCGCTTCCCACATTTCATGTCTTAACTATTTTATCTCAACAATTTTCTCTTAATGCAACCTTATTGCATTTTCCTAGGTGGTTAAGCCTTTAGCACTAGTAGCTAGATCAGAATATAACTTTTCTATCTTATCACTATGCTCCGTAGTGAATTTGTCAAGTGTGCTCAATTCTTGTATCGAGGAAATAGCTTCAGTAATTATTGGATCTAATTCACTTACTAATTCTGAAAGATTTACCTTATTTTATGCCACTTCTTGGCTTATCTTTTCAACAAGTTTTTTTTGATATTTCTACTCTTCTCTCTCCTCAATTTCTTTTTCTACATCAATGTTCTGTGTTGTGATGGCTTCAGTGAGAGTGGCTAGTTGATCAAGGATAGGTTTATTGTGATCAACATCAACATCGTGTACAATCTGATTCAAGATGTCCCTAGTTGTCTCTAGTACCTTGGAGTCTCAATGCTACTTTCTTAGCTTCTCATGTAGTGCCTTCCTTTGGAATATTTCACTATACTCTTTAAGTGCTTCATAATCTAGTGTAGTTGGGTCACATTTGGGTATCTCAATTATCTCATCTAGAGTGACTTCCAACTTAGTCTTTTTGGATTTCTTCTTCTTCTTCTCAGTTTCACTTGAATGTAATACCATAGCCATCTTCTTGGATTTGTTTGTTGTGCTAGATGAAGTGATTTGGGGTGTTTCCTCTTTTTGTTGTTGTGCTTCAGTGTCAGCTTGTCGGTTTTGAGTGGATGTCTCCACATCAACCTTGATGTTATCTATAGCAACCTTTTTAGTTTCCTTAGGAGTGTTGTATTTTGTTTTAGCTCCTTCATTGGTATCCTTATGTACTTCATCTTCCTTTGTTTATGCATCCTTTTTAGTAGTGTCTCCATATGTTTTCTTTAAATATCCTTCTGTAACCTTGTCAGTTTTGGTTACAATTTGAGTGTCTTCGATGACATTCTAGTCATCAGTGTTGTCTTTCTTTACTTCATCCCTGCATCCTTAGGAATGCTTAAATCTTTGTCAGGTGATTTGTCTTTTTCTTGAAGTATATTGATGGCTTCATCAATATTGGCATGTTTTTTGATATGTTCACCTGTGAATTGTCATGTGTAGTGTCTTGTTCATTGGTCTTGTCCTAGGTAACAGTGACATCTTCATCTTTTTTTATTTCTTCTATTGCATCATCAGTTATGTCAATGACTGTGTTGTCCACAATGTTGTCCATAGTGGTGTCCAACCATGTCTCATCTACAAAATCCATATCCTTTTTGCCTATGGTTTCCAATTCCTCTTTGTCCAATTCAACATCTATGATGATAATTGGTTATGTGCTCTCAGTAGCCTGATCATCCCTGATTTCTTGATTCTTTGTTTGAGCTCTCTATGGCTTGGGACTACTTTCCTTAGTAGGTCTACTAAGTATCTTACTCCAAATTTTTTTGTTGTCCTTCTCTAGATCTATTAACTTGTCATCAAGTATCTAGTAAGCTCTCATATTGGGTGAGAACTCATGTGCATGTTTCTCCATCATCTCCTTGATTTCTTCCATTTTGGACTCGGGAGGCATAAGAGATACAAGGACTCTTTCCATTACCTCTTTCTCATTCTTCAATGCATAGGTCCATCTTGCAGATATTATATCATATAATGCATTGAGCATTTTGTCATAGAATTGTACTGGTACATATTTAAATGTACTCATCATTTGATGATAGCCTCTTCAATCTTGTCACGGTCCAAGGGATCCAGAGTTAACCATTTTCTAACTTTTGAATCATTAATTGATCCCGATTTAATCATTAGTGCACATACCTGATCAATGGTTTTAGGAACCTTACTCTTCTCCTCTTGAACACCTTAACCTTGTTCTGTGTCCTCAATATCTTCCGTGATTCTAATGAACTTTATTCTCTTTGTTGGCCTTCTTTTCTGCGTTGTTGGTTTCCTCTTGTAGGTCCTTACTTAACCTTTCTTCAATGGTGAAGGACTTGTGTCCTTAGCTATCTGCCTTCTTGTTCTTGAAGTAGCTGTGGTTCTAGGATTTTTAGTTGGTGTTGGTAATGGAGTATCTGAATCTGTTGACTCAGAGTCACTTTCCTACTCAGTCTCACCGACGGGTGACTATCCCTCAGTTTCTTCCTCTATGACTGAAAACCTTTTCTTCAAGTTCTTTACCATTTTATATTTCTTCCTGTCTATTTTCTTTACAACCAGGCCAGTTTTGATTCTTTCTTTGGCCTCTTCATAAGTGTCAAACTTTGGTTGTGTTTTGTCTAAGGATTCATTTATCAATGCATCGATTGCATTAGATGCTTGATCAATGTTTACCTCATAGTCTAATGGTTGTAACTATGTTGTCCTTGGTACAATAGGATTGATGTATGTGTGGTCTGTGTCAACCATGAAACATATATCATCTTTGAATTTCTCAATTAGTTGCTTTGGGATGCTTACTCTTTTTTGCATTCTCTCCTTGAATCCAATAAAGTACTCATCCATGACTGTCTCAAAATTATCTCCCAGTGATGTTATGTACTCATTGGTCTGTATGGTGACTTTTCTAGTGGTATCCCATTTTACATCTCCTATTGATGTAAAATATTCTTGGAAGTAAAAGAAAATGCACATGATAAGTGATCCAAACTTACATGTATTTGTCCTTGCATTTCTGATTGTTCTCAAGTTTTCTTCTAACTGGTTGAGTAGAAGTTCTGACAGATTCAACTAAGTTGCTTTCTTCACAATTTATATGTTGTATCCATAGCTCTGGATGTTATGTTCTTCATCCTACTAGCTTGAAAGAATTTGTAGCCTAGACATCTGCTCCAAATTTCAGTTCATCATCTGTGATAGTGGATACCTTAAGTACTCTTCCATCACACTTGGCTCCTGTGTTCTTTTCAATTTTAGCTTTGGGTGGGTATTTCAATGCCTTTACCTTATTGGTTATAGGATAATTGGTGACTACATGAATAACATCTCAAGTTATCATTTTAGGCTCATCTAGCCATACCTTGTGATTGTGAATTCTTCTCAGTACTAACCAAATCCACTCGGTCTTGAATACCTTTGGGAGCAATAGGGCATTTGTGAGCCCTTTCACTTCTATGTGATTGTGCTCATCTTTTATAGATCCACCATCGTTACATAGCTTCTTGAAAGCTTGTTCAACCTCTAGGTCACCAATTTATTCAATCTTGTAGTGAATGTATTCTTGCACGTCTTTAATGAGCAAAACCCTAGTTGGTATTTGCGAGAATGCTCTAGTATTGTCAGGTTGTGATTCAACCTCAGGGAATATCTTTTAATGGGGTTCCTCACAGGTAGAATTCTTGATAATTTTAAACTTATTCTTCTTGATGTTCTTCAGGTTGGTGGTTCTTGAAGTCGTGGCCATTCTTTTAGACATTTAGGGCTTTCTATATATGTGTAAAACATAGTTCTTGGTTAATGTAGTAACTTACTATTTACTTCTGTAGTGGTCACTGATCTGTTGGAGTGCTCTAGGTTGAGTTGAAGTTGCTCTGTGATACTATCACTGTATACTCAAATTTCACTTCCGTCGCTCTTCTCTTCTCACTGGTGAATAACGAAACCCTTCTGTCACATTTTTATAGATGTTTTCCCTAAAATGAGTCATTAATGCTCAACCACTCCTTGGTGTGTGAAGACGGAGTCGTCGGTTTAATCACTAACTTCTCTCTTCGATGATAATGTGATGCTCTAGGACAATCGTCTAGCTTCTTGGTTTTACCGATGAGTTTCAGTGTATGACAAAGATAACTTTGTCCACTTTCTTATTTACCAATAATTCTCAATTTACACTAGAAACTTTTTCTTTTACATGTTAACCGACAAGTTTCAGTAAGTGCAGACAATTTCATCTTAGAGTGTATACCAATGGATTTTGGTATGTATTAACTAATGGAATATTTTTCACATATTTTAACAAGCAATATCATGATGCATCTTTACTTATGCTAATTTGGCATGTCATAAACATATTATGGAACTGATGTATAATACTACTTAGTGTAATGCAGTTCCATACTTACTTGTTTTGCTTAGGTGGGGGTGGTGATGTCACAAGATCCATTGGATAGGGTGTCACCAATTTCATTTCTCGGTCCAGCTTCATCATTTTTTTATCTTTCCTCCACATTTTGTCTCTCATCTTCCAGATGTCTTCAATGGTATTTCCATTGGGAAATGTGTTGGTCTCTGTCATTCGGTCTCTGCAGCCTTTCTTGAGATGACCAACTTTATGACAGTGTAAGCATGCCATTCTGGGGTTAGTCTAGCCTCTAGACTTTCTTATCCACTGTCTCATACAGTTTGCAGCAATGTGACCAAATCTTCCACATGTTGTACAATTTTTCCATGTGTTGTAATCCCATACATACTGGTTACTAACTCTTTTTGGTTGATAGGAAGTTTCTTGACCTTTAGGCTTCCATGCTTGTGTTTTTCTTCTTCCAGCATTCAAGAGTTGTGTGCCCATTCATTTTGCAAGTTGGACAGTATTTGTCCATGTAGGTTTCCTTCTTTGGTTGTTTCATCTCAGACTTACATTCATGTGCTTTATGTCATTTCTTGGTACATTTATAAAAAAATCCTATGAATGAAGATGTGGATTTAGGAATACCTTTCATTTTGCTTCTGCATATATTTGATGTGTGGCCTTGCTTTCCACAGTGATTGCATGTCATCTTTCTTGGTCTTGGATTCGCATAGACATTCTTTGGATCAGATTGATTGGGTGATTCTCCATTCTCATTATAGCCTAGACTGATATTGTTATTGATTCTTCCTTGTCCATCAAAAAAATCATCCATTCATTTATTTATTTCTTCAACTTTCTTGATTATTTCATTTTGCTGCTACTGAATTCTGAGTTCTTGTTTCAGCTTTCCATTTTCTTCCCTTAGCTCACCGTAGCTTCTAGTCTTTCAATGAGTTCAACATTCATTTTTCTTGCCTCTTGACTCATAAGAATAATCTGATTTGTAATCTCATGATGATGCTCTATAAGTCTTTGTATTTCAAACTCTTTCTCTTGTAGCTTTTCAGTAATCTTCCTTCTATCATCAATAGTTAGTGTTGTTTCTTTCTCAGCTTGTCTAGCACTATTCATAACATCAATCATTCTTACCATCTATTTCTCTTGACTGATTTGCAGAGATTTCACTTGTCCAGCCAGATGTTGATTGATTTCATTTAGGCTTGTGATGTGTCTGATGCTTTGCGTGTAGTTGATCCTGAAGACTCAAAAAAATCTAGTATCTCTTCCTCATGGTAATCTATTTCATTACAGCGAGATGCCATAATATTTCTTTCATCTAACAGATGTCTCATCTTGATTCTAGCTTCTTTATACTGCTCATAGAAGATCTGAATTTCTAGCTTCTGATTCTCAATACTCTTGTCAAATCTGCACTTCTCCATTGTATGATCTTTTCTCTTAAGCCTTTAAGCTTTTCAAATAATAAACTTAGCTCTGATACCAATTGTTGGAATTAATGGGAAGTGTGTATTGAGAGGGGAGGGGTGAATCAGTACCTCTAAATTTTTTGTACTTTTGACCTTTATCCTTTGAGTAATCAATTTTTTATCCAACCATCTATTCTATGCTATCTTGGTGTAAGATTTATCAATTCATAAACTTAACAAACATGTGAACATTCATAGAAACATTCATGAAAGTAATTGACACATAACACAAGATATGATAATGTAGAAAACTCCTATTAGGAAGTAAAAACTGCGGTGGGGATGGCATGCACAAATTCTTCACTATCTGCAGATTGGAAGGGGCCGGTTAAGGTTTACAATTTGATCACTTATGATGATCTACCCTATTAGGAGTATCTATGGAGACCTGTTAAATTCTACTATATTAAAAGCTTTAGCAACACTGTTTAGTGTGCACTCGGTTAAGATATTTACAATTGGATGGTTAAATCCACCTTCCTTGAAAGGATTTTTATACTTTGCTTCACTTGTTAGAATGTAATAAAATTACACTTTGACTTGAGTGTATGCAATCTCCTATTGTTGATTACAAATCCATTTAAGATTACATGTATAAGTGTATCACCTAATGTGATTGAATAATACCTTTGTTGCTCGGTAGCCTCTATTCTTGGTTCTTGATAACCAAATTCACCTTTTGTTGCTTTGATTCTTGAAAATTTTTGTCTGATCCATAAATGTTCTCATAGGCTTCATTCATCCTCTCATCCATGATAGTGAATGATTAAAATATCTATTTATAAGATAGGTTGACCTAATTAAGCTTTACATAAAATAATATTAACTCTAAGATCGTAGGTTTACAACTTGACCTTGATCTTTTAGTCTATGTGTTTTAAATCAGTTAGACTGATAAAAACACTTAGAATAATCTTTCTTGTCCCTAAATTAATGGTTTTAAAACAAATCAAAACTCTATTAATAGAATAAGACTGTTTTATCAGACATGGAAGTCAGATCCACTTTTTGCAGGCTACAACTGACTTTTGGTTTTTGTCGGTCAGTTATGCTTTGAAGTCATTTTGACTATCTCTCGATTTTCACTTTGTCCTGCTCGTCAAGTTCCTCTTTATCCTTTTCACTTTGCATTTTCAGTTTACACACAAAAATGTGTCATCGGTTTTCTTTGTGCTTAGCAATTTTTGGTGATCTCTGATATCTATATTTTCAATTTTCTCTTATCCTATCTTTTGGTGTATGTTTACCAAAATATCTTCTTTGCATACTAATGGAAAAATAGTGTCATCAAAATAATCATATTAGCAGTCCACAATTTACTCATAATAGAATGTAAAAATTCAGAAAGAGGAGTAAACGTACGATTTAAATGAAAAGTAGTGGATGTATAAATGGCATTGTGGGATGAAACAACAACTTGATCAGCAACTGCATTTGCTTGTTTATTGATTTTGACATAATTGTTAGGCTTCTAAAACTTGTTGGGATTAGGAGCAGCATCACTCTTATCAACTGGAACATGAGCCATTGGAGTGTTGCTCTCAAATTGACTCACTTGTAATTGATAATGATGAAGTGGCGTACAAAGTTTTAGAAAAGAGGTAAATTCAGTAAGTAGAATCTTATCTCTAATATCCTTTTGCAAATTTGAAATAAACATATGATGAATATCAATATCAGGAACAGGATAAGAAATTCAAGCATACAAATTCTTAAATCTACCAATAAATTCAGTCAATTTTTGTTTAGTGTTCTGTATACAATGCATTAAATAAGTTAAGGACACTTGCAGACCAATGTTATTTTGGAACTGTTGAATAAAGGTATTAGCAAGTTTTGGAAAAGAATCAATAGAATAAGGAGGCAAGGAACAATACCATTGTAAGGCCTTATCACGAAAGGTTCTAGAAAATAACTTGGATAAAATCCTATGGTCATGAGCATAGTCACTACAAAGGATTTGAAATGTTTTAACATGAGTGATAGGATCTCCCTTACCATTGCAATTCTCAAGATGAGGCATATCGTCTTGCTGAGGGACATGCGCATGAATAATGTCTAGAGATAAGGGACTACCCATGTCACATGTAGGAATACTAAACTTGGATTGAGTTAAAGATGCAAGTTGTTTTTGTAAAGAGGACACAGTTTGAACCAGACTAATGATTGTGGAATCATTAGAAGGAATAGGAGGCATAGAAATATTAGAAATACTAGAAAAAGTGTAGGAAGCGGCAGGAATAGAAGACACAATTGGTGGAACATTTGGAACCACATTTGGAGGAGGATTGGAATAAGCAAAAGGAACACTATGGTATGAAGGTTGTGAGGTAGGTAAAGACACCGGTGGAACACTCACAAGAAGAGATGGAAGTGGAAGATTCAAAGATAGAGGATTGGAAAATGTAAGAGATGTAGTCACTAAAGGAGGAATGTAAGTAGGATTGCTCGGTAAAGGAATTGAAGAAGGTTCCACACTAGTGATAGGAGGAGTAAATCCTAAATCTTGACCTTCTTGAGTTAAATTTTTAACATTTAAATTCACAAGATGAGTAATACCATGCAAGAGATTAACACCTTGATCACTATCATGAAGGACTTTCTTAAGAGCCTCTATAGCTTGGATAGAATCTTGATTATGGTTTTCTTGAATAAGCCAATTTCCCATTTTATCAAGTTTAGTTGACATTTTTTTGACTTGTTTAGGAGGAAATCTTAAAGCATCATCCTCATCATGAGATGAGTGAGAAGAGTTATGGTCCATAGAAGGATTAGAATCATGAGTGATCAAATTTTCATCTAGGGTCCTATGGAAAGGAGAGGAAGACTCGGGATCAAAGGAACCCATAAGTCTGCGACTTCTTCTAACCAGAATATTATAAGTGGGACTAGAGGTAGTAAATCTCATACACCAATGCAATGTAAATTAAATAAACTAAGAAAATGTAAATGAAATATCATAAAATAAGGCTAATCTAATATGCATGCAATATCTAGCATGAAATGTAAATCTAACACCAAAAAGAAAGAGTTGTCTATCGTGGGTTCACCAAAATGTAATGGATAAATTGATGTATGTGTATATGTGTGGGGTTGAATGGGGTGTGAATATGATAAATGTATATGTTGTAAGGTATGAAATGGTGTTGAGTAGAACATAAGTTTCTCTTCCTAGCCCCAAATTTCATAGAGGAAAGATCCACTTTGATCAACCATAAGAAAATGGTTGATGCACAAATGCATCAATCGATCGGAAATAAGAAGAAAGAAGAAACTATTCCAATCCTGAATAATAGATGAAGAGTCATTTATTAAGACCTTAATTGAAATGAATGGAAGACAAGTACTAACCTCAAAATATAGAAGATCTAGAAAAGCCTATTTTCTGATGTATGTGTTGAGTTTCGAGAAATTCTGCAACCAGATCTAGAACAGAACTGCAGAGACGGACAAAACCCAGAAATATTTTCCTTTTCTGAGCCAGGTCAACCTTGACCTCTTTGTGGGGGCACAATCATACCACTCAGTGTCGACCTTGACCTGCACTGCTCCGACGGAAATTATGTTCACAGATCCTGAAAGTTGGCCGAAAAGGGTATCCGAATCTATTCCTAAATTTGTTGTCCTATACCTGTACCTACAAGAAAAATGGTTTTGTTTGTTGGGGGAGTGGTTTGCCTTGGTCAAACCCCAATTTTGGAATTAACCCCAAAGTATAATTGAAATTGCATAAATAAACAAAGCAAATAAACAAATTCATCTTGCTTGTATAGAAACCCTTGTGGCGGATTCAAATTCTTGGATCCACAAGTATGTATGCACCAAATGAATGTAGAATGTAGAATGTAGGATGTAGGATGCCTCAAATCAATTTCTTGTAGATCTTCAACACCAATCTTGAATGGACCTTGGAATAGAAAGAGGCTTGCATGGATGTGGATGGAAAAATCTTCAACAAGAGGGCTCCATAGATATTGAATCCTTCAATGGCTACCAATGGATCTCCTTGATTAATTGAATGCTTGAATGTCTTTGAATTCTTGAATTCTTGAGAGGGGATTCTTTCTTGAGTAGATTATCCTTCATGTACATAAGTGATCATGTTCTTTCATGTGTATGTCTTTCACACTTAGAGAAAAATATGAGAGGAGAAGGCTTCCTTATATACAAATCTAGGGAACAATCTTCTAGAGAGGCCTATATAGGAGAATTAAATTCCAATTAGACCTATACCCCTAGAAGTGGACCTATATTAAACATAATTTCAAGATTCGTTGCCTCGAAGACCGAAACAACTGACCCGAAATCGAGAATTAAATATTTTCAAAGCCCGACATTCAGAAACCCCAGAAACTTGAAATTTGGACCCTGGGTCAAGGTCGAGGTCGACTCTGACCTAGGTTAGGGTCAAGGTCAACCTTGACCTAGGTTAGGGTCAAGGTCAACCTTGACCCAGAAGTTTGACCTTGACCCTGAGGTCAAGGAAGTTAGATTTGCAGATCAGGGTGCCAGAAATAGGCCGGAGAGAAGTGGAAAAGGGGGCAGAATAGGGGTAAAATCTAGATCCAAGTCAGAGACCCATTCAAGGAACTTGACATGACCCCAAACCACTTAATTGGAGGGCTAAACCAGTCCAAAATGGAAGTGCTTCTATTTTCTGACTATACACTAACCTCTTCTAGAAATGTCCCATGAATTTGGTGTTTCTATCTGACACTATACTAATTGGTAGTCCATGAATCCTAATTAATTCCTTCAAAAATAGGTGTGTTATATTATGACTGACATCATGAGTCACTTTTCATGGAATGAAATTACTCATCTTGCTAAATCTATCAACAACAATAAAATATATGCTATCAAAACTAGTCTTAGTCTTAGGCAAACCAACTATAAAATCCATACTCACACATTCCCATGGTCTATTTGGAATTGGAAAAGGTCGGTACAAACCAGCATTGGAGGATGTGCCCTTAGCTCTTTGGCATATTGTACGTTGTTCCACATATCTCCATATGTCTTTCTGCATCTTGGGCCAATAGTAGAACCTTTGGATTAACTCTAGAGTTTTATTCAATCCAAAATGACCACTTAGACTTCCATTATGCTTCTCCTGCATCACATTCTCCCTCATTGATCCCTTTGGTACACATAACTACCCACCATTAAACAAAATTCCATTATGCAATGTATATTTTGCATACTCACTATGAAAATGGTTGTTGAACTCCTGACATGCCTTATAAGCATCCCCAAATTCTTCATCCTCTTTGTAGAGGTATTTGAAACTCTCTACCCCAATAATCTTCATTTGTACTTCCTTAACTCTGAGTAGCCTTCTACTCAAGGCATCAACCTCCTTATTCAACTATCCTTTTTTATGTTTAATACTGAATGTGTAGGACTGTATATACTCCATCCATTTGATATGTCTATGACTTAGTTTATCTTGGGAGTTGATGAAGCACTCTGTATATACTACAAACCCCTTAGGAAAGAGGTAGTGTCTCCATTTCCTAAGTCACTATACCAGGGCATAAAGTTCTAGGCCATAGGATGAATATCTTTATTTAGCTTCATTAATATTTTCACTAAAGAATATCATTGTTCTATTTTCTTGACTCAAGACTGCACCTACTATAATATTACTTGCATCGCACTCCAAAATGAAAATTTTATCAAAACTTGGTAGCACCAACACAGGTTATGTGGCCACCTTTTTCTTCAATAACTCAAATCCCCTATCTACTTATTTGGTCCATGTAAACTTATTTTTCATACCTCCTTTAATTGTATCAAGCATAGGAGCACAAATTTCACTAAAGTGCCTTATAAACTTCCTATAGAATTGAGCTTCCATGGAAGCTTCTCACCTCACTAGCTATTTTGGGAGTATGCCGACTAAGTATAGCTAAAAATTTTGATGTTTCCATATTCAAATCTCCTTTGGACACCACAAATCCAAGGCAGACAATTTTTTGATTCATTAATTCACTTTTCTCCAAATTTATAGTTAGTTGTTCATCTTGCAACTTCTTTAAGACAATTTCAACATGCCTAAGATGTTCTTCTTTAGTCTTACTAAAAATCAATATATCATCTAGATAAACAACTAAAAATTTATGAGTAAATTCTTTGAGGACTTCATTCATGAGCCTAGTAAATGTGTCAGTAGCATTGGTGAGTCCAAATGGCATGACAAGCCATTCATAGAGCCCTTCAGCGGTCTTGAAAGTTGTTTTCCACTCATCTTCATCCTTTATTCTTATCTGATGGTAGCCACTCTTTAGGTCTATCTTGGTGAAATATTGTGCACCCCCTAAACAATTCATAACGTCTTCAATTCTGGGTATAGGGAACCTATACGTAATAGTAATCATGTTGATGGCTCTAGAGTCCATACATAACCTTCATGTACCTCCTTTCTTGGGTGCTATAACCGTTGGTACTACACAAGGACTAATGCTCTTTCTAATTAGACCACTGTCAAGGAGTTATTATTCTTGTCTGGCTATCTCCTCATGTTGGGGTGTCATTTTGTAAAGAGCCTTGTTTGGAAAAAAATATCCTAGGATAAAATCAATTTGATGACTAACTGTCCTTTGTGATGGTAGAGTGGTGGGATTTCCATCATTTATAATACTTTTTTACTTATCCAAAAGACATTTTACTTCTGCAGGTATGTATGCCTTCTTAGTCTTTGCTTCTTCTTTGGGCTTCGCAACAATGGAAAATCCATATCCATCTTTCTCCTTAAGAGTCTTCAAGAACTCTTTTCCACTAACCAATAACACATTGGGACCCACAATCTTACCTTCTTCTTCATGTAACAAAAATTGGATCTTGTAGGTGTTATGCCCTGCATACCCGTCCCTACATTTTGTGTGCAAAATGTTGGGTCCCCCTTTTTTTTGTTGCTTTTGGCCCTTGTTTTCTTCGCCTTTGTTCCTTTTTTGTTTTCTTTTCTGGGTTTTCTTTCCCGCGGTGTTTGTTTTTTTTTTTTTTTTTTTTTTGTTTGTGTCTCCTGGACCCAGTCCCAGAGTTGGTCATTTCCTTTCCAGAGGCTAGATTCCAGACTCCAGGATTCTCTTCCACGATGTCTTCTTCTCGTAAGTTGACATGGTTATTTGGAATCTCCAGGCCTGAAGTCTAGAGGTTCGCATGTTTCGAAGTTTGTGGAGAGAAGGTAACTTGATTTTTTTTACCTCGGGTATAAATAAGATTTACCTATCATTTTCACAGCTACCACGATTAAAAACACTTACATTTTTTAGAGCGATTCACAAGTGATTTGAGTGCAAATTAAGTGCGAGTTTCTCTGAGCTTAGTGGGTAACGATGAATCGATCTTCGGTAGCTATTCTTAGCATTGGAGGTCAAAGCTGTTGTAGAGTGGTCATGGTGCCTCTTTCCATCACCATTCTTCAGATTCACAGGTTGTTTTCTCTGGTTCTTGCCCTTCATTTTTGTTTGGTTTGGTTTCGTGTTGGTTTGTTTCAGCTTTGTTTTCTTTCTATCTTTGCATTTCTTGTTTTTTTGGTCTGCCACCCGTTGGTGGGTCGGCTCTGCCAGAGGGTTGTCCGCCCTCTGTGTAGGTGTAGGACAGTGTATACTATGTGCATTTTCTATGTTATACTATTAGGTAGTCGCTCTGCATTTCATTTTGTTGTATATGGTGTATATTTTATGTATCTTGTGTGTATATGTCTCAGCCCTCAGCCCTCCTATACTTTTTATGTATATTATGTATATATGTGTTGTGTATATCCCTTAGAGATTGCGAGTTCTTCATGCTCTATCATGTATTTTTGCCCCACGAGATAGAGCTCGACGAGACAAGGTCGTCACGGTTCAAACTGTTGGTGCCCAAAAACACTGAATTGAATTTCCTTTGGACTTGCCAATCCAATGATGGGAAATCCAATTATTTTTGGCCAACTAATGGGAATGATCAATTATGATCCTCTTCCCCTACGCTTCTGGCT
>MU224864.1:458857-501509 GCA_018584345.1 Thuja plicata | reverse complement strand
GGGGAGGGCCACAGGTTCGGAGAGGAGGAAAGGAGCAAGGAAGATGGGGAAGGTCAAGGATGGTGGTGGTTATCCAACGTGTCCAAAAGAGGTTTCCAAGCTAGGTTTAAGGCCCAACCATCATCCTAATTTAGGTTAACGGGGTGGTATTTGATTTCTATGGCTTCCTTAAGCTTCCTCTCGAAATAGTTGTCCTCCTTGGCTAGGATATGGGTGTTCTCCAAACAGATATGATGTTTGGTGGAGGACGAGTGTTCATCCAAGGCAGATTTTTGGACCCTATCATGCTTGATGTCAACACAATGCTCTTTGATTCTGGTCTTAAAAGAGTGGCATGTTTCGCCTATATAGGGTGTACGACAAGAAAAAACTACCTTGTACACTCCAGAGTCTAAGAGAGAGTCTTTGGAGTCTTTAAGAGAGGGAACTCAATTTTTTAACTTAGAGATGGGTTTGAAGGCAATGCGAAGACCCTTCCTAGTGAGGATTTTTTCAATTTTTTGGGAGATGTCATCCACAAAAGGAAGGGAAGCCTGCAAAGGAGGTTGGGTTGGGGTGGGTTTAGGAATAGAGATGGAAAGGTAGAAGGACTTGGCTTGGTTGAGAGCCTTGGGAATTTTCTTATGAGAATACCCATTTAGCTTGAAGACTTGGTAAAGATGGGTTAGCTCTTGGTTTAAGTTTTCACTATCACAAATTTTGTGGGCTCTCAGGGCTAGGGTCTTAAGGATACCAACTTTTTGGGCGGGGTGATGGTGGGAAGAGGAATGGAGGTATAAATCAGTATGGGTAGCCTTGCGGAATACACAATGGCCAATTTTGCCATTTGGTTTCTTAATGAGAAGAACATCAAGGAATGGTATTTGGCCCTTAGACTCAAGCTCCTTAGTGAAGGATATGCTAGGGGCCACACTGTTGATGTGCATATGAAATTCTTCAATTTTTTCAAGCCCATGAGGCCAGCAAATGTTGGTGTCATCAACATATCGTTTCCACCATCTTGGCTTGAGGGGGAAGGAGTGGAGGGTCGTCTCCTCAAAATGCTCCATATAAAGGTTGGCTATGATAGGGGAAAGGGGGGATCCCATGGCCACTCCTTTGACCTGATCATATATGACATCGAGGAAGGAAAAGAAAGTGGATCTTAAGCATAACTCTACCATATTGGCGATCTCAAGACTAACCTTGTGTTTCACGATTTAGATAGAGTCGGGAATGGGAACCTTGGTGAAGAGAGAGACCACATCAAAACTTAGCAAGATGTCATTAGTCTCTAACTTGGCATCCTTGATGAAGTTAACAAAGTGGTTAGAATCCTTGACAAAGGAGTCAAAATTACCCACCAAGAGCGAGATTAATTTGGCAAGGTGAGATGCAAGAAAATAGGTGGGTGACCCTATGGTGTCCACTATTGGTCTCAAAGGAATGCCTCCTTTGTGAATTTTTGGAACCCCATAAATGAGAGGGGTTATAGTTTTAGTAGGCAAAATTCTTTTCTTAGTTGCTAAAAAATATACACAATCAAATCCAAAAATTCAGCTCTAGATTTGTAATCACCCGATTCATTGAGCAAGAACATAAGAGTTCTACATGTCTTAGTGACTGTGGCACTGAAACCTTCATCACCACTCATCCAAATAAGTTGGGATTGGAATCATAGATTCCTCATACCATATACATATTGTCTCTAAGCGTGACATATGAATCTTTCCTTAACTTGATCGCTACCATAATCTATTAATATTGTTCTTCTGAACATCAATCAACATACATAGTTGATCTTATCTTTACCGATCATGTCCAGTGCTTACCGATCACTATAATCTTGATATCGAAATATATTGCCATCAAGGACAACCAATTATGCATCCACTCATGACCTCTCTTCATATCATCTCCAAAATTGTAGCATAATGCCAACACTATCAGGTTGACAAGTACAACTGAGGAGGATCAGAAAGCCTTTTGGGCACTATCACAGATGAGATTCTGGAATCAGTTTGTAGGTAGGGATAGTTTAGAATGTTTACAAAGGAGGTCATGAGGATGGTTTTGGGCCCTGAATTTAGATTATCTATTGACAGATACCGTGTGAATACGAACATTACATCTTGGTTTTTGGCCTCTCTTCTAGACCTTAGATGAGACAAGGTGGAGATGTTGCTACTGTTAAGATAGATTTTTAAAGAAGAATTCCTAGGGGATCACATTCAATTTTCCATCCTAGAAGAAATAGGGGTGGGGATCCCATGGCCAATGGACATACACAAGCTCTTCCAGCCAAGCCAAAATGTGGCCCAAAAACTATTTATAATGAACCTGAATAACAAAGAATTGACATGATAGAGGAAATGTATGGTGATTGGGAGTGATTTCTTCCATGAATTGATTCTCCTTGATGAACTATGAGACTATAGATGGTTGCAGGAATTTGCACAACTTGTCATCTCTGACGCATTCAACTTAAAATCAAGGGAAGAAGAGTAGTAGCAACCTAATTTTTTCCAAATGAAGGGGTTAATATTTTTCTGTTTTGAATTCACATGTCGAAGTGTAATCAAAATTATGTATAAATTCCTTATTCTATATGTCTAAGGTCTTACAAATACATATTGTTCAATGTATGTTGTGAATAGTCATAGAAATGTCAAATAGTAATGAAAATATTTCAAATTTTGAATAAAATATTTTTTCACACTTAGTAGATTTCAATATTCAAAACATAACCAACAAATACATAACTGAAATTATAAGAATATTTTGATAACATAACCTGCGAATACATAAAATCTATTATTTTATATTAATATATTCCAATATCCTTACAACATCTATTTCATGCATTCTTTCCAAACAGTAACACTATACAGAGGACTATTTCCAAAACCTCTGTTATAAAAATACCCCTGAGGCTAAATTATAGTCTATAACAGATGATTCATCTAAAAGACTACTAGTCTACCGGTAACACAAAAAAACAAAATGTAGACAAGATGTAGAGTGTTTCATAGTGCCTCGTTCTTCAAGCAATTTGGGCATGTCGATGTCTTCTCCTTGTTGCATTCACAACCTCTCATTCTAGTTGGGCTAGGTCGGCCCTGACTTCGTTGGCAAGGACAATGAATGGGTATTCCTATCTATAGTTGGCATGGGCTTCCCCTCTTGTGACATCCCTTACATCCCACCGGTCTTAAAAAATCCAATCCTCTCTTCT
This sequence comes from Thuja plicata, assembly GCA_018584345.1. Lineage (NCBI taxonomy): Eukaryota > Viridiplantae > Streptophyta > Pinopsida > Cupressales > Cupressaceae > Thuja > Thuja plicata. The sequence goes on along the minus strand of MU224864.1, from coordinate 498,295 downwards.
CCTCAACTCCAATTCCCCAACAATCTCCTCAACATCACGTCCGTCGAATTCAAACTCCTCAAGAAACCCTTCATCGGTTAGATAGTCTGAGGGCCAATCATCTAATTTGGGTTCCTTGATTTTGGCCAAATAGAGGAGAAAATTGATGTGCATTCTTATGTTACCCCACCGAACCTATAGCAACTCCAATTGTTCAGTATACACAATTGGGTTTTTTACCACCCGAGGTCCTAGACTGTAGTAATTTTCTGGTAGGGGAATAACAAGCGCCCCAGGTGCCCCATCCATATTATCAAGAACATCATCAATGTCCTTCAGATACATATGTTGAAACAACATCTAGGTGATCTTCTTTTCCCATTCCCTAGAAACCCCCGCATATAAGAGCATGGCCAAGAAAAAAGATGGGATGTCTGAGTTGAACCTGTACCTATTATGGGTCATTAAAAAATCCAGACCTAACACTTAATTCACTGCATGCATAATGTATGTGTGGCCATTCTGAATACACCACTTAACCCCCTATCACTTACTTCTCCCCAAAGCAATCCCTAGGGTTTCGTTGAATCGAGCTTAATAGTTATGTCCATTTCTCCCAACTAAGAACTCACTAGTGCTACCAAGCATTTCCAACACTCTTAATTTTGAAGTGTAGAGTTAAACTGGAGCCACATGTGATACTCCTATGACTTAGTATGTTTTCATTAGTTTTGAAAAAGTCATAATAGTCAAGAAAGACAATCAGTAAAGAGAAAGCATACACTAAGGGAGACAGTCGATAAAGTAGAGTATCAATGACACTGAGACATAGAGAAGAGTTAGTCACCGAGACACAAAGCAGAGTTAGATACCAAGAAGAGTTAGTCACAAAGACACAAAGAAGAGCTAAACATCAAGAAGAGTTAGTCACTGAGACACAGAGAAGAGTTAGACACCGAGTAGAGTTAGTCACCGAGAAGACGGTTATGTCACTGAGCAAGGTCAAAGCTCATTACCGAACACACCAGAGCTGACATAACAATTCAAATTTGAATACACTGAACCTGGACGTCGAGTGGGAAAAATTTCACGGTATTCAAGATAGAAGTTAGGTTGAACATTGGGATTGCACCAATATGATTACGCATGACCGCGAGGCAATTCAACCAATGATATTCAAGAACAATAAATGTGTTGGGAATGTAACCAACATTGCACTGCCTCACCTCCACCGTGGAAGGAGAAGGATCAAATTAGGCTAACTGCCTTAAGATAATATAAAATGGACAAAACATTAAGATGGCATGTAAGAGCTGAAGATTACACATAGAAAAGGGAAAATATTACACAGAGAGAGAGAGAGAGAAGAAGTTACAGTGATAGAGCTGAAGACAAAATGAAGAAGATATAGGGTGCAGAACAATTAGGTTACCGAGTGCCGAAAGAGGTAATGCACTTGCATGCATACTTGTAGACATTTTTGTAATATTTAGGAGTTTAGAAATCACATCCAGTCGGTAGGCCCTAACAGGTCTTATTTTCTAAATCCTCTAACTGGGTACATCTCTTAGATAAGAGGTTGTAAAATCCTTTAATCATGTAGACTGAATAAATATTTTTGTACTCTTGACCAAGTATAATACTCCTAACAGGGTAAGCTATCAGAAGTAGCTAAATTTGTATCTCTAATGGAGCAACCTTTATTCTGCAGAAGTGAAGGATTGTGGGTACCATCCCCACCGTAGTTTTTTCCTCTAACAAAGGATTTCTGCGTGACCAAAAATCATGCTGCTACGTGTCATGGTTTTTTGATTTACTTTATATTCTTTTCAATGTTTTATGCAATTTACTCAACTTGGTAAATAGTCAGCATTGTATGGTAAAAATTTTATAAGTACTGATTCACCCCTCCCCTCTCAACACTTACCTTTCCATAAGATTAATCCAACAACCTGAACCTCAATGTCACATTTATAGGAAAGAAATCAATTTGATGGTGCCAATGTGGTGGGTGGTCCGAGTGGGTGCCCTAATTAGTTTACCTTATGCTCCAATAAAATTAATTATTATAGTACATATTAATATTTTTGCATAAACTTTATTTCAAAATTTGCGCCAAAATTATGAAAGATGATTTTTTTTGCAAACTTCCTTCAGAAAACTCTCTACTTTTTTTACAAGGCGTAGCTACCTTCAAAGATATGAAATGAATTAAAACATGGCATGCCTTTAACCTGAAGGAAAGAAGTAAAACTAACATCTATCCATAACTATGAAAGCACATGCAAAATTTAGGAATTTAGGGAGGCTGAAAAAATAGAGCAAAGTCCCAATTATTGACACCTTTACTCTAGTATTCAAAATTAAAAAATAGGGGAGATTCATTTCTAAATGTATGAATGCCCGAGGTACAAATTCATTACACACTGGTATTTCATAATCCATCAAACAGACCATATAATCTAAATAACAAAAATTAAATTTAAAAGATGACAATCATGAACAAAATCAACAATACAAAGTCTCAAAAGTTCCTTATATTTAGATAAAATGATAGAACTCAAAGTCTCTATTTTTTTATGCAGATAAATTATTACTCAAATTATCCTCCCCTTCCTTTTACTTTACCTAAAAATGATTTTATATAATATAATTGAGAATCAAAATATTGGGGCTTTGTCCACTCGGATCATACCTAGTAGATCTTGCATGGCATTAATAAGTTCATATGTTATGACTTCATCTTCCCTTCCTCTAAGCATTCCGTGCAAATTTTGTCTACCTCTTTCTCCTTCCAGCTCAAAAACATCACTCTTGTAACCAACATCACCTGTCTTAAATTCCCATGTGACTGTGAAGAGGCTGGAAATGATATCAAATATTTCAATTTCTTCTTATGTTAAGTCTGGTTGAGGATTTTCATTCCAATAATCATTATTCATAGGGAGTCCCATTTTGTAAAGTAAACCACTAGATGTTAGTGACAACATGCACAAAATTTCTTCAGCAACAAGGTGGTGATACTAATTTGACATTCCTTAATTATGATTTATTTTCCATCGATATATGTGTGACACCCTCGCAAATAAACTTGGTGGCACTAGGAATTAAATGCTCTGTATCGCCTTTGTTTCAAGATAATATAACGCTTATCCCAACTTTGGTCATTGTTTAAGCTAAATGTCATATCAGGGATCCAGACAATAAATTAACTCCTCCCTTTTCTCTATTTTTTTTTCAAAAATCACCCTGCATTGATAAGACCACTTCTCATTAATTTTGAACTACATATATTTAATTAATGAAAATTAATAAATGTGCACATAAAATTTGATTGTAGGAAAACAGTAGATAATATTATCAGAAACACCTTGCCAAAATTTATGGATTAAGACAAATAAAATATTGGATTCGAATGCTAGTGTAAGGGCGGGAGCGGGAGCTAGGGTTTCAGCTGGAGGAGTCACCGCGGAGGATGAGGAGGCAGAAGGAGAGGGCGACGAAGAATATGGGGAAGATGGCAACATAGCCGGCCATGGAGAAGGAGTCTTTGGACAATATGTTGGCATTGAGAGGCAGAGGTTCCTGCCTCTTTTTGAGTTGGGTGTCAGAGGTCTATGTCACTTGGAGGCTGCCACATGTGAGGGGTCTTCTTGGAAGCTCATGGCAAAGGGGAAAGTTCTCTCTTCCTGCGAAGGGTCTCCCCACGGCTCTGAGTTTTATCATCTTTGTTTGAGCTTCCCTCTTTGTGGAAGAGGATGCAGTTTTGGTGTTAAAGAGAAGCCCTGGGGCAGAAGTGTTGTTATGCTCAAATGGTGGTCTGTTTATTTTTTTTATTCTGCTGAGAGGCAGAACTGTTCGTGGGATGGCTCTAACTATTCTGGGTTTATTTTTTCGATCTCGACAGATCTTGTCCATCCCCTAATCTTGGATTATTTTTATTATAGGGATGGCTACCTATTTGGCTTTTTCCCTCTGTGCCATACTCCTATTGAGGTGGAGAAAACCCCTTTTGAGGTGGGGTTCTTTCCTGTGGCTTCTTGGTGGTGGAGTCTCTCTCAACTTCAAATTTCTTCGCCCTACTTCCTATTGAGGTGGAAGATCCTACTGAGGTGGACGCTCAGCCTATTGAGGTGGTATGGGACTACTGGATGGAGGTAGATTGGGGCTGTGTGTGGCGTCCTCTTTCATTTAGTCACAGGATGGCAAGATGGAAATGGCTAGGGGCCAACCCTTTGGTTTTTAAGGTAGATCGAACTGTGATGTGGTACCAGTCTAGGGCTGATGGTATTCTATTGGTGTTGGGTGATACTCATTGCTTTGGGTATTAGTTCTGTCACCAAAGTTTTAGTTTAGGGAATCCTTGGCTCCCCCATTTTAATGTTTTTCTTGTTTTTTCTTTGCTCGCGGCTGGGAAGAGTTTGCAGATGGATGCTGAAATTTTTCAAGGGCCCATCCTAAATGCTGGGTGTTTTCGATTAAGGTCAAAGGCAAGTTTGGGGGCGATGATGCCCTATGGTGTTGTTCTATTAGGTTCTGGGTTCCATGTCAAAACCCTGGATTTCTGTTTGGGGAGCCTCAAAACTCCAACAAACTTAATGGTGTAAGGTTTAGGCCTTTTTTATGGGAAGTTGGGGTTTTAATGGTTTAACTTTTTGGCTACTGATTTTTTGTAGTTTCTGGGCTGCTGGTTCAAAAAGTATACTTCTTAGCAATGTTTCATCTTAGCCAAGTTTCATATTCTCGCCAAAATATGTCTGTATAGGGTTTTGAGGCCCCTTCAAAACCTGCTTTTACCCTAATAAAAAACAATCATACTATAAATGAATAACAAAGAAGAGCGCCAGTATCAATGTATTGTATAAATTTTGATAAACAATAACCATTAATTAATTATTATATGTTAATAATGAATTATAATTTTACACCTAGATCTCCCTCTGTAGTATGCCCTTAAGGGGAAGTATGAGTGACAACAAGAGAGGTAGGAATTATTTGAAAGTTGTGGAAACAACTTGCCCTTGCACTTCTAATTCTTTCCAATTTTGTCTATTCTAAGAGTAATTTGTCTGTCTTTTAGTCTAGATCTACACATCTGCAGATAGGGGAATTTACAGTAACCCCTTAAATACAATGTGGCATTACCTTTCTTAATCTAATAGACCACTTACAAGAAGTGAGAACAGACAACTAAGAACGCTAAAGTGAAAAATGAAAAATATCCATCCCTGATAAGATGAGATGACTCGTGAGATATCCAAATTTTTCAGATAGAGGTTGATATCTAGCTTTGAGATGGAAATACTTTGTTTTCTCTTTCTCTTCTGGGGGTGTGTGATAGAGAAAGGTCATGAGGATAACCATTCATTTCCTACTCAAACATTCAATGTTACAATGTCTTGTGCATAATGTAAGAATCAATGGCTTTGTCCCTCACCATAATATTGTGGGAGCATTCTTTGGGACATTCATTCACCACAATAGTTGTTAGAGTATAATGACACCATTTTAGTTCTTTCCAATTCTATCTATTGTAAAGAGGATAATTTATAGTAACCTAAAAAATTCATTGGCATCACACTTATTAACCTAAGAGCATGTACCTAGGACTTCCTATGTGCGTGTCATTTCTACCATGTTTTTAGCTTACTATTATCAGCCTTGGAGTACCTTATTAACAATAATACTGATATTGTCACTAGAATTTTTGGTATCTTGGAGGGTGTAAATTGAACCATCCTCTTTCTCACAACCTCGTTCTTTGTATATCTCTTGCAACAAGATCTTCTGCAACTACACTCTTTTGCATCCAACTAGCACGATCACACACTTATCTAACTAAGGAAAACACTTGTATGCAAATATATATCCCACTGGGACATATTTATCCTTTCCTTTATCGGGAAATGATTCCCATTTTCCAAGTTGCAAACAATGGCCATGTCATTTAATTTTGGCAATCCTGAACAGAGTGTACCCTGCAAAAAGATCTCCAACTTGGTGAATCTTGGTTTTAGCAAACACAATTGGATACTCAAAAGATTTTTATGGCAAGCTGCATCACTCCATGACCTCTACTCATAAGAAAGTCTCTGCAAACTTAACATCAGGTGTCACTTATTTCTTGGATTCCTCAAACTTCATTTATAAAATCTATGGACCAAATTTGAAATCCATTGCTAGGAACCATGCTCAAGCGATGGAAAACTTAGCAACTTAGAAACAAAGGAAACATTTTAATTTAGTAGTGAGTAATTTAGTAGGAAGGTATGCAAATCTATTAAAATAGCAATAATAAATGTTGTTATACTTATGTTTAATACCCTTGGGCTCCTAGCTAATGATGTCCCCTTAACATGCAACTTAACCCTTGAATTTTGCATGTTCGCAAAGTCACTTTTAAGTTCCGGAACAAATGTCTGACAATACCAATTTCCTTCTCAATGTCACCAGAATCGCAACACATGTTAGTGTTATTTTTTATTCCCTAATGTGTCATTTAAAAATTTTATTATATTTATGTTTTATACCCTTAGGCTCTTAGCCGCTAGCGATGTCCCCTTCGCATAACTTAGCCCTTGAATTTTGAACATGAGCAAAGTTGCTTTTAAGTTCCACGGAAAATGTCTAACGACGCCAATTTCCTTCTCAATATCACCGAAATCATGACATGTGTTAGTGTTATTTTTTAATTTCCTAACGCATTAATAAATGTTATATTAATATTGCATACCCTTAGGTTCTTAGCTGCTAGCAATGTCCCCTTCGCATGTAACTTAGCCCTTGAATTCTGCACGTGCGCGACGTCTCTTTTAAGTTCTTGGTAAATGTCTGATGATATCAATTTCCTTCTCAAAGTCACCAGAATTGAGACACATGTTACCTTTTTTTATAACAGGTTGGCCACTTAGTGAATGTCGAACGATGCCATAACATGGGATGCCCACTCGTTGGTGCGTTGGATGATATCTTTTGTTCCAACGCATTGGCGCGTCTGACATGGAGCTTCCACTGTGCATGGCCCAAATTATCAGTCCAAACGCAATCTTTAGAGGAAGTAATAAAATTAATAAAGATGAATTTTTTTACAAACTTCCTTTAGAAAACAAACATGTGTCCATGCCCTTATTTGTATACTTAAATTTTAATTATCTACTTAAATTTAATTAATTATAATAACTGAATAGACTATAATCAATTCATTCATGAATGGTTGTTGGATGATAGAAGATCAATGGTACAAGCTCTATTTTAGGCTGAAGTTGTGAAGCATAAAAAATTGTTCAGAAAATTTCCATAAATATGACACGTGTGACGGGTCAGTCTTCAAATAGAAGGAATAAAATTAATAATACTTTGAGACTACGTCAACAACTGTAATTTTACCATTTTTTTATTTTAGGGTTTTGAAAATTAAGGGAGTTTTTCTTTGGACTAACTAGCTAACCGGGAAGATTCAAAAATGATATTGAGGGATGCTACAGAGTCTGTCAGTGCTAATTTTTTACCAATGTATTCATCACTGCAAATTCAAGAACCAAATTCTGGGTAAAATACTGAATACATATACTTTTATTGTAAAACCTAGGGGTTAAGATTTACATTTTTGAGCTTGTGTAGCACCATCTTTTAACTATTACAAGCGATGGGAAAAATAAAAAGAACGTCGAAAGAAAATATAGACTTTACCAAACTGGTTAAACCCTTAGGTTTCACTGATGGCTACCATTATATTTATGATCCTTTGGTCCATGGTAACCAAACATTACAAATTAGATTTGTATTGCAGAAACAGGTCAAAAACTAGCAAGTCAAATTATAATTTTTATAACAAAATGGTAGGAGTGTAAAAAAATAAAATTACATTGTGGGATTTTGGATTGAGACACATGATGTTACCTCAAGTTTTCTCTTGCCCAAAAATTGTATGGTGTGCGCCAAAAATTATGGTGAAAGTAGAAGATAAATTATTAATAAGAAAACCCAAAAGGAAATTGTATCTATCACGGAGAAATAATTTAAGAGTTTGTTGGACTTAGGGCTCGGAGAAGAAAACTCCAATGTCCACTTTGACCTAGAAAAGCTTGCAGAGGAATAGGAAAGAGTTAGTGAAGATTAGAAAGATAGATTTATCATAGGTATAATGGTGGATGTTGCCAAATTGGATCACAACCATAAGCCTCCTTATAATGTTGATACTTTTGTGCCATGGCTTAAGGATACTATTGTCCTACTAACATTTTGCCTCAAATTGGAAAGTGATAGGAAAGTAGGTGCAAGCTTTCTTCAAATGATATTTAACATCCATTGTATTTCTGAACCAGTTAGACATAATTTTGTTGAGAACGTTGTTCAATCCATGTACAATCAATTTGTAATGATTAAAAAAGGTAGCTCTAATACATTTAGGTTCACAACCTACTTGTGTCATCTTCTTCTAGAAAAATATCATGGAATGTTAGAGACCAACAAGCTTGAGATTCAGGTGTATAAGAATGACAAGGATAGAACAATGGCTCCAATATATGAATGAGAACCTAAGATAATGATGCACAATAAAAGAGGGAACTACAATGATTCTGTAGACTTATTCTTGGCACCAATGTATCATAAAATTACAGACACCCCAATGCCTAGATTGCCTATGTCTTGTAGAGATTAAATTCAACTCATATCTCAAATACAATTGGCGGACTGGTTCCTCATGGAAGAATATATTGTGTTAAGGTTTTATGGAGTAGGAGTACAACCCCACAAACTTCCAATACATGTGACAAAGAGGGTCTTTGCATTGGAATATGTATGGCGGATGGAGAGTGCAGATAAACTCTTCTATGGCCAGCAAAATAAGACCATATTGATCCTTTGATACCTTTCTCATGTGGAGGGTTCACATTTGAGAGAAAAGAATTCAGTGTGGCACATAAATTTTTGGATTAATTTAATTTTAATGCTTACAGTTATTGACAGTATGACCCATGCAATGTCATTCAGAAAAGGCTTAAGGAGAATAAGAACTTTGCAAGCAAATTTCAACATGAAAGTAAACCATTGCTATAATTATTGAAAAATAGGGAGTCCTGGGATGAGGTCAAAATGATGGAGAAAACTATTGCTAACAAAAATATTTCAATTGAAGAATTATCATCACAAATTATGGCACATGGAACAACAGAGCAGGGCACCCAAAATCAAAATGAAAATAGGAGGTTTGACAATTTCTACCAAAAAGTTGTTGATCCATCTACAAAAGCTATCCCACAAAAAATAAAGCAACAATGCATGGAAAGAATGTGGAATAGATCCAAAATTATTGATTTTTGGACTATGAGGAAGAATCTCAATGAACCAAAGATCAGTGTAGATCTTGATGAAATCCCAGAGGATGTTGAGTTTATCCAATTGTAGAATAATGAGCATCCTGCTGAATCATGTGAAAAAAGTGATGACCATGAGGATAATGAGGATGAGGCTGATGAGAATCCCACAGCCACTCCAACAACTACTTCACACTCTGCAAAATTGAGTGGAATGGATGACTCCATGAGAGAAAAATATAGAAAAGAGGCAAACATTATAGAAAAAAATGGGTTTTGAAGGTCATGATCTGGGTCCCAAAGGAGAAGGTCGTTGGTTTCCAATTAACACACCACTTCCACCAAAACATGATGAGAAACTAGTCATTAGAAATTAATCATCACATAATGAGAAAGGTAATACTCATACCCCTTTTCTCTTTTAGAGCTTCAAATCCAGATTATGCAGACACTCAAATTCAATCACAACCACTACGAGAACATGGTAATCCTATTGGTGGTGAATATGGTGACAGTGCCACTGCTACTGGTGGGGAATCTGGGGATAGTACCCACACCCAGATTCAATCATAACCAAAACATGGGATTGTTCATGGTGTTGAATCAAGTTGCACTTTCATTGGTGTGGATAGTACCCACACTCAGATACAATCACAACCGGAACCATAACATGGGATTAGTCATGGTGTTGAATCAAGTGCCACTGTCATTGGTGTGGATAGTACCCACATTCAGATTCAATCACAACCAAAACATAGGATTGGTCATCTCAAAATTCTAGAATATTCAAAATATCCTTATTGTGACTATTTGTTTATTTTATTTTAAAATTCGCATGCTTCTTCATATAAAGCGGATAAAAAATTAGAGGATAAAAGTGCATACTTTTACCCTCTTCTTTACACCACTTTGTTTTGATTTCATATAAATGCATTACCTTAGAATTCAACTTAGATTGTTTTTACATATCAATTGTTACCTCAAACTAGTCATCTAAATCTATTTTACCTTTATTCATTACCTTTTAGAACTTAGGTCCAAATCCATGAAGTTTATATCTTCCTATCCCAAGCCACACTTGCAAACTTGTACCTTGGATTGGATCTCCTTATAGCTAAGTCATGTTGTTATGCCCCAATTTTTTGAATTAAATGCCTCATGAATTATTGTCCTAAATGGTATGAACTAAATTAATTTTTATCTTAAGGTCAATGGATAATTATATTAGTGGTACAGAACTTTATTAATAAATGTTTTCTAATACGAGTAATAAATAATGAATTGATCCCTTTGTGTAAATGATTAGAAGAGGAATTAGATAAGAGTTAAGGTGATTAGAGGACAAGTGGGAGAGTTGGACGATGTGACTAGGGAGAGAGAAAATGGAGATCAAATTAAATTAAATTTAATTAGTTTTAAAGAGATGAAGTTTTTGAATCCAACTAAATAAATAGGGATATTTATTTAATTTAATAGATAGAAAGGTTTTATTTGATAGTATGACAAGATCAATGTAAGTATGTCACATATTAAACAGAAAAGGGCGAAAATTCTAGAATATTCAAAATATCCTTGTTGTGACTATTTATTTATTTTATTTTAAAATTGGCATGCTCCTTCATATAAAGCAGATAAAAAATTAGAGGAGAAAAGTACATACTTTTACCCTGTTCTTTACACCATTTTGTGTTGATGTCATATAAATGCATTGTCTTAGAATTCAACTTAGATTATTTTTGTATATCAAATGTTACCCCAAACTAGTCATCTAAATCTATTTTACCTTTATTCATTACCTTTTAGAACTTAGGTCCAAATCCATAAAGTTTATATCTTCCCATGCCAAGCCACACTTGCAAATTTGTACCTTGGAGTGGATTTCCTTATAGCTAAGTCATGTTGTCATGCCCAAATTTTTCATTTAAAGGCCTCATGAATTATTGTCCTAAATGGTATGAACTAAATTAATTTTTATCTTAAGGTCAATGGATAATTATATCAGTAATATAGAACTTTATTAATAATATTTTCTAATTTGAGTAATAAATAATGAATTGATCCCTTTGTGTAAATGATCAGAAGAGGAATTAGATAAGAGTTAAGGTTATTAGAAGACAATTGGGAGAGTTGGAGGATGCGACTAAGGTGAGAGAAAATAGAGATAAAAAAAAAAATTATTTAATTGATTTTAAAGAGAAATGAAGTTTTTGAATCAAACTAAATAAATAGGGATATTTATTTAATTTAATAGATAGAATGGTTTTAAGTTAAAATAGACATTTTTTATTAAAGTAATTGTCTTAGGGTACGGTCTAGAAAAAGAGAGAAAAATAGAGATAAATTGACCAAACAAAAGTAATCAATTTTAAATATCTAATATATATCAAAAAAATTGAAATGTCAATTATCAACACCTCATCCTTGTATACACACTTCATATAACATTAATATTTAGCTATGACACAGTAATTAAATTATTATTTTATTCCTTCAAATATTTAAATAATATGTTAAGATCACATTTAGCATCCCACAACAAAAATATTTAGATCTTAATTTTTCACTTGCTTCTTCCTACCCCATTATCCAGTTGAATCAGTATTAAAGTATTACGAACTAGAAAGGGTATATTTTCTCTCTATATTTTGATTGTAGAAGATATTTTCCAGAGCAATTCAAATTATTTTATTGCTATCACAATTCAAGATTGTAAGTTTCAAGTCAAACTCATTGATAAATGTTTCATGAATAGTAGTAATTCAGAAGAACCTATTTCTTATGAGAATAAATGGCACACTTAGCACTCATTGCATGTAACAGAGCCTTCCCAAGAGATCACCCATCCAAATACTACTCCAACTCAAACGCTCTTGATTATGAAGTTTCCTCCAAGATTAAGCCCATTCAACTTACTACCCTAATTACAAAACATTCCACAAATATTATACCTTATAATTCTTATTTGCCTCCTTTTGTAATTCTACATAGTAAACAAAGAAACTAATTGAAAGCATATAGATTTACACAATCGAACGCAAGATATCGTGATGAAGTGCAGGTTGGCCGGATTGTAATGGAGATACTCCTCTCATCACCAGATTCTGTTTTATTGATAAATATATTTAAATTCCTCTCTACAACGAGAAAAGACACAGAGATAGTCTTCTGTCAGGCGCTCATGAGACCTGGTTTATCGATAAATATCTTTAATTTTCTCTAGCACGAAAAAAGACACACGTCTCCATTAAAACACAAGTACAAACTTTACATGTCTGATGCCTTTTGCAGAAAACGATCGACCCAATTCATCATCTGCAATCTTATTCTTCTTCACAATATAAACCTAAAACACATTACTTCAACTACACAGTAACATGTATAAATCAAGAACAAAGGCATGCAAGGAAAATACGTTCTAAACGACAGATAGTTTTACAGTCTGGCTTTTGTTCCAATACAAGCCATTTGTAGATGAAAAAATACAACTATACAACAATCACATTACAAATTAAGTTGTACAAAGTAGAAACTAGTAGACTAAGACTATGAGAATATAAACAAAGCGGTGGCTCGGACTTCCATACTTAGTCATGCTCGAATACACATCCTTGGAAACCTGCACGGCCAAAAAAGGGGTCGAAATCAGTATAAAAAACCTTGAAATCGACTAGATTAGAAACCCATTAACAAATGATGCGTAAAAAGGGCAGAAATGAGTATAAAAAACCATTGATATCAACTAGATTAGAAACCCAATAAGGAATGATGTGTAAAAAGAAGCATACTTGGGTCTGAAATGGTGAGTGCAGCAGCTCCAGAGAAGTCACAGGTGGCTCCAGAAGCTTTAGACCTCTGCCAATAGGTGTTGAAAGCATAAGAGGCATGGGAAATGAGAGTATTGGGCAAAAAGCAGGGCTGATTGGGTTCAATGAGAGAACAATCCCCTCCTGCAGAGCAAGCAAAGTCAATGGCCTCTTGAAGGTCATCCTCTTCAACTTGGGCATTTGGGGAAACTACACACCATTGAATGGCGGGAGAAGGGTTTTTAGCAGGGCTGTTGTAAACGTGAGAAACGGGGCCGGTCTCGCCGGACAAAACGATGGGGTAAACGGGCGACCCGTCCGGGTGGAAAAGGCCCCAGTTGCGCTCCGTTTCGGGTCCGGGTTTGTCATCTTCGTTAAAGAGGGAGAATATGAAAATGGGTATGAAAGTGCCCGGACGGCGGGGAGTCCCGGCTGGGGGCCGGGCGAGGGCCTTCTTGACTAGGTTTTGGTTGTATTGGGCAGCATTCGGGATGTTGGCGCCGGGTTGGTCGTCATCGTCGTTGTCGCCCTTGGTGGGCCACCCGGTCTCACTAATCACTAGGGGAATGTCGGAGTGGCCCAGTTTTTCCATAGCAGCGACGGCGGCATCCACTTGGGCGTCGAGCATGTTGGAATAGGTGAGGCCTTGGTCTTCCATTATGTTTGTTCCAACATGCTCAATGTCTAAGAGGGCGTAGTCAAGGGATATGTTGGTGGTGTCGGAAGACCAAGCGAAGAATGGGTAGACGTCGAGGAAGACATAGGAGTTGGTGCGAGAGAGAAGATCCAACATGGGTTGCATCACTAGGTCTGTGAGGTCGTCGCGAAAGGCACCCGCAGAGGGCGGATAGGAGGTTGCGAAGACGTCCATTGCTAGAGAGGTGGTCACTTTGATGGCATCCCCTAAGTTGTGGTCCACCAAGGCCGAGTGGATGTTGGTCATGGCTGGGACCAAGAGGGCCACCTCGTCTGAGTCCCCTTGAGATGGTACCTCGTTGCCCACCATGATTGTGGTTATGAGCGTGGAGGGGTAGTGGGGGAGCACGTTGGTTTGGATCCATGCATCAGCTATTTGTAGGGATGACGAAATGGTGGATATGTCTTCGTTTCTCACTGTTATCACCACTTGGACACCTGTGCCAGATAGGGCAGAGAGGACTTCTGGGTTGGCATCATAGATTTTCACGTAACTGGCTTTGATTTGTCGAATTAGCTCCACCGCGACGGATGGTGGAGGAAGATCATCTGCCACACGCCCGTAGTTGATGCCCAGTGCTTGTGTGCTAAAAGAAGATATGCCTGCACCATTTGCAAAGAAATATTAGCTATCTAAAGCAAATGAAATACATGACTTTCAAATTTGCAATTCAAGCTAGCATGCATGTACTCTAGTGCACTACCATTGTATATATGAATTCAGCAAAACCTTTCTAAACTCTAAACATATTATGTTGAAGAACCTCCAAATTGACTTGTAACAAGGCAATATATACATACAATTGTATCATTATTCACAAAGGATATGTCTTGCACCATTTTTCAATTTACTTTTCTAGGGAATGGTAGGACAACAAAAGGTTTGAGAAAATAGAGAAGGTAACCCTAGAAAATAGAAAAACAAAGAAAATAGAGAGGAGGGTGCACTTAAGGAGGGACCCTAGAAAACGATAGAGAGTATGGAGGCTCATGGAGAGATGGGGTTTGAAAGGGAGGCATGCAGTTGGATTGTTTATTAAAATCATGGGAAGAAGGGTATAATCAAATGATGGAAAATGTGTCAAAAGTTCTAAGCTAGTAAAGACTAAATAGTGTTCCAATTGAATTATGGAAGGATAATATTTTCAAACAAATGAGTCAATGAGTTTATTTATTTATGACAAACTTTGTCAAAGTGAGATTTTTATCTCTATATGAAAAATTTATGTAACTATGAATATTTGATAACCTGTTTACCAGAGACAAATCTAGAATCTAGAACACACTGAATTCTTTTAAGAATTGAAATATTAAAATGTGAAGGTGTGAGGTATGTATTTTTCATGAACATTTTGTACAAGAATTATACAAACTTAATACAATTTTATGTAGGAACATTTACGGGATGGAGAAATCACGTATCATTCAAAAACAAGGTTTTTGTTTCTACATTTATATTTTTTTATTATTTATGTAAAGTTTAAAAATGTGTGGTTCTAACATTACATTGTAGAAAGTTTAAATAATATCCTACAATAACGTGAAGCTATTTTACTAAGTCTTTGTTATCACAAAAGAATACAACTAGCCAAAGAGAAAAGTGAATAATATGGTATTACCCAATTGTGAATTCTTTATCTAGAGATTGTGTGGTAACATAAGGTGTTCTTTTACACACACGTTGCATTAAGGAGTAGCATACAAGACTCCATCCTTTAAAAACATTTAACCATGACCTTTCTATCTTCTTCATTTAACGTATGAAGGATGGGTCAAGTGGAATGTGTCATTAGTAGTGTCAAAACACACCATACTTTGGGACCATCATAAGTTTATTTGGAAAGCATATAGCATGTCACTATCTATTGGGAAGACCTAGAATTATCCTTGAGAATACATAATATCTTTACAATACATGTTTCATTAAGGTTTGCCTCATTTCATTGGGATCTTGTAACAACTTTCCAAAATAAGTTATTCCTTGGTTCGCCAAATCAAATCATTTAGCAATAAGTGTGCTCCCTTTAATTTGAAAAGATTCATATTGATTGAAGTTGAAGCAATTTGACATTATCTCATAGTGTATCGTTGCATTTTAGAAGCATGTATATTTTGATTCAAAGTTAAATTTTTACTATCTAATTAGTTGTGAGTTCAATTCTAGATATATTATATGTTTTTTTCTTGTTGCTTCTTTTTTTAAGACAACCCTTAGTTGGGTTCTCCAAATTTGGTACCATGTTAAATGGTATTTGAGTGGGCATTATTCCTTAAAAAAATGACAAATTTTAAAGTGTCTTCATAGAAAACTTAACCTAGACAAACTAGACTGTAACCCAAATTTGCAGCAATAATCTTACATGACCTATTGTCAACATGTCTTCCAAAGAGCTAATAGTGAAGGAAGAGTTGGAGTTGCCAACATGGTAATGGAACTAGATGAAGTTTTATAAATGTTATTTGAGCAATGCAAGTCAAATTGGATGTGGTGGAGGAAGATAGTCCATAGGGTTTGTTTAGAAGAAAGACCTAGTTACTCCAAAGATGGTGACATAGGAAGGTATGACAAGTGTAAGTTGAAGAACTAAATAAAGATGAAGGTGAGAAATGTTTGTTGTGATTTATTTCCAAGATCAGCAATGGATCAAGAATGGATGTGTCATTTTTTTATAACTTTAATCCATGAGGAGTTTATTGGATCACTATTTTGAGTTTGAAGATATCTTTGATCCATAGAGAATGAAGGTGGTGTGGAATAAATTGAGGGGTCATGCAACACTTTGGTGGAAAGAAACTCAATTAGAGAGAACTTGACCTGTAGGAAGACTTTCATTCGTTGGTACCACATTGTCAACAAACGCAAAGGAAAGCTCCTTTGTGAAGATTATTAGTTGGATTGATTGAAGAAACTTCAAAATTTGAGGCAAAGAGAATCAGGTTTGTGAAAATTTATTAAGGCATTCCATAGAACTAGAATTCAATTTAACCATGATGAAATTGATCAAAAAAAGGTGGCACAATACATAAACGGATTATGACTTAGTACTAAGATGAAATGAGCCTAATTGAGCTCATAACTATTGATGAACATTGTCGATGTTCCTAGAAGGTAGAAGAATTATTATCAAAGAGGTAAGAAAACAAACCATAAGACAAAGGAAATGGTAGATTTGCTACTAAAAGATGCCAACGAGATTAATGAGGAGAAACCAATGGCTCTTGAATAAAAACTGTGATCATTAAAGAAAACTCATCCAAAGGTTGAGGTGGTTATGATTGTAAAGTAAAAGAAATTGAAGGTGCTTGACTCAAGTGTGCACAAGTTGAACATTGAGCATTTTGTTTTTAAATTTGGAAATGTAGGATGAGGTAGAAAGATGTAGTGTATAAGCTAATGGCAAATTGATGGAATCGTCAAAAAGAGGAAGATTCAAAGCATCAAGACACATGAAGTGGGTACCACTAAAAACTAACAAAGGCAACTAATGAATCAACGAATTAGAGAAATGTTATTCTCAAAATCTATAAATATAAAGGTATGTATATTGCAAAGTTAATATTGATAATGGCAGCACTAACAATCTTGTTTCAAAAGAGATTATTAATAAGTTAAATTGAATATAGTTTCTAACCTAACACTTATAAGGTTTTGTGGATACACAAGGGTCATCAAGTGGTGGGGAGAGAATATTGTCACTTTAGTTTCAACAATTTGGATCCTACAACAAGATTGGTGAAATATTATTTTTTTATTTTTTAATAAATGAACCACTTATCTCCAATCACAAAACTCCCTCCTACTAGAGAGGCTCCATCAAGAGTAAGTTGTATATGTACCCTTAGTAGACTTTTGTCATTTTTTTCTTCTCTTGCTTTTACCATCCATCAACCCTTTAAAAAGAAATGTTGGTGTAATATATTATGTCTATGGATGTCCATGTTCTATTTGGAAACCCTATTAGTTTGATAGGAATACAACACATGATGGGAGAGATAACATCTTTACCCTCATCAAGGATGGTAAGACTTGTGTAGATTGAATTCTTTTAAGGAGTAAATAGAGGAAAATGAGTTTGATTCTAGACTATGTTGATTACTACCAAAGAATCCCTCAATGAATTTGAGACTAAAAAGGCGAGATAGGTACTCATCACCAAGCCCTCAAACAAAGTTATGGTATCAACTAGAGATTTACCCAAGGAAGTAAGGGATCTACTACATGAGTTTGCATATGTGGTAGGGGAAGGGGCCCAATAGCCAACTATGTTCTAATGATTGTTCATGCCTTGCTCACCCAACCCCACAATTACTAACTTTAAATAAACCAAAAAATGATAATTAAAAGCCCATCAATAAATTTCACATTTACCAATAGCCGCCCACATGGACCCACAGTAGTTAGAATTTGTAGACTTTAATTTGAAGAGTTGTGCAACTTTATTGTTACCTATAGTGCACGACTATTGGAGCATTTGTCCATAAGTATTGGCAATTTTGGAGGTGGTTGGAATGCACAGTTATTGGGGCATCTTTAAGTAGGAATTGGACGACACTTTGAAATAACCACTTCTTAACCCTTGCGTGCATAAAGATCCCGCGACATGTATCGTTACTACCCAGAAGCCAAAACAATAGTTATAAATAGTTTAGTCATATACAGAAAAAAACCAAAAAAAAAACGTTGAAGATTTTAGAATCTATAAATGTATGAAATCAGCTAAAACGATTACAGATACACTTCCCTGTGGCCAAAGAGTTCAATATTAACACTCGCATGGATGTAATCCTAGGAGAAAGTTGCATACATGTTAAGAGTGAGAGGCAAATGAAGAGATGAACGAACAAGGAGGAGAGTTACGAAAAATGGGTAATTTAAGTTTTTGTATGGTACCAAACAAGGGAGGAGAATCGTTCGTTTGTATAACTTAGTGTGGAAAAGTGGAATTTTTTGCGTGGAGTCCATCGTTACCCCATTTTAATGGAATCTTGTGTGACTTGTGGGACCTTCATTTGTCAATTGTCTTTGCACATATTCAACGCGTTATTTCCTTTTCAGCGCAGCTTGTAAAGTTGTCCACTCTTCATTGCAGCACGACACTTCTTTGTATTTTTAAAGCGAGGACCTTTCAAGACATGGGTAATGCGTTCTGTCGACATGTGGACTTTACTGAAGTAAGCACATCAATATTCAATTGGTAGATATTTCTATTAAAAAATATTCTTTTATTGAAATATAGGCTTTTGTAATTGTTAAAAAGATTATGCTTATTAAAAAATAGAAAAGAAAGATAATAATCAAATTAAATATATTCAAAATTAAACTCTTTAGAAATCTTATTTTGAGTTCTATCATTCTACAAATTATTTTTTCATATTCATTCCACTTCCTAGTTCAAGTCATGGTTGGAAATGGGGAATTTTGATAAGAGTGTGACGTTTGAGGTGGAAAGGTCACTTTCAGGACCTTCATTTGAAAGTATCCAAGGACCTTCAAACGAATGTATGTCATTTATCACAAAAAAAAAGAAAAAAAAAATTCAAACAAAGGTTACTTTTTACTAACCTTCAAACGAAGGTGCCTCCAACTTTTCACCTCCATTTGAATTGAAAAATGTAATGTCCCAAATTTGGGACTCGCTAATATTGCAGGTTTGTCCAACTCAAAAAGTAGCTAAAAACAAATAATCTATGAACAAAAGTATTAAGCTCCCTCATGTGTCACTGAATAGTGTTCAAATAAGAAAGTTGTTGTGCGTAAATTTGAAAGCATGTTATCAAAATTTATTGAGGCTATTAGACCTAGAAATTGTCCCATTATTGAATATCCACCGACTATGTGTGCCAACAAACATTGTTTTGATCTAAGGTATATAAGTATTGTGAGATTTCATATACAAAATATTCAAAACCTATCAAATTTGTGTCTTAAAGTATTTAGAATAATCGAAACTTCACTTGTTGGTCAACCCTGTCAAATTGACAAGTTGTCATTTCGATCAAAATAAACTTGCAGAAAAACCCATTGAATCCAATTATATTTTCATTATGGATATTGAGGCCATACCTCTAGTCATTATTTTGTCAACATCCTTGTCCATCATGTGATCAACATGTGTGTGTTCTATAAAATAGTATCGTCATTAAATCTAGTTGTAGGATCAACGAGGTATATATATTTTGGTTTGATAGATCACTTTTGATGGCAAACCAAGGCCGACCTTTTGTTAAAATCTCATAATAGATTCCAAACCGCCATTTTAGATGATAGCAAATCTACTCCTAATGGGGTCATCGTTGTTAATAGTTAATGATGAGCTCAACATTACATCTATTGTTGAGCATTGATATGAAAGATTTTTGAACTTGTCTAGTCATGATGTGGATGCTACTTTCAATCTAGTTGATGAAGGGCTAAGTAGAAAATTGTAGAGTTGAACTTGAAACTCTCGTAGAAGATTATTATGCACTTAAAAACAATGATTATCTATATATGTGATTTCCCATTTTGATTAGGATATAATGAGCACATTGAAACTACCAGATGTGCATTGCAATATGAAGTATTTGAGGCTACATATATTGCCTCTTATTGATCACAATTTTTCACTTGACTTATAATTTGAAAACCATAAAGGTGGCTTACAAACTCTTCCCACTAAGTTGAAAACACAAAAGGGAAGCTTAATGCAGAAGCATGATAAAAACTCAAGAGAATGTCATTTGATTGTGCATCTCTATGGAATTTCATATGTGGCGTTATCTTTATAGGGGGACTTTGTAGTGGCTCTTCAATCTCATCTTGTAGGGGAGAACATCAAGATTCAAATTTTGAGTTCTTTAAGCATGATACTTGGGGATTGCCCATATTCTCCATTGTGGATTTGTTATCACAATATAGCTTATCACTATAGCATCTTAACAAGTAATGTCCAACTTTGAATGTGGCCACTTGAGATTGTACACTTTATTTTCGCTCTTGCTGACTATGCATAGAGAAACATCATCATATACCTTCATTTTTTACACAAGTATGTTTTTTAATATGTTGACATTATGGAGGAGCAAGTGGTTCAAAGATTTCAACTTCATAAAAAAATACATGTCATTTGGTGCATACTTCAACACACTTTTGGGCTACTCATAGGCACAATCAACCTACATTATCTAATCTTTAGGTCTCATGGTGTAGCTAACACACTTGTAAACTAGCATGGGTGTCAACTTAGGTTCTTCAACGTTTAGGTCCCATGGTGTAGCTAGCTTACTTTTAAATGAGTCATGGGTGTGAAGTTAGTTTCTCCAATTTTCACTCACAATTCAAATAACAAAAAATGGTGATGAATATTTTCATAGCAAATGGATATGGTATTCTATCAAAATGGGATATAACACCATAGATGACTAACTCAACTTGAGAAAACAAACTTAAGCCTTTACTAAGTCAAGAACTTGGTTCTTTAAAATTAGCGAAAGGGAACATGTTCTTGATCAAGAATAACGTTTTACAAAACATTGGAGCTTCACATCAAACAAAGGAGGCAATATAAACAAGCTGTCCAATGCAAAATACAAATAATGATTATACTAAGAGTAATTGGAGCTTCACTACCCCTAAAGATTAAGGAGGATGTAATAATGCAGAATAATCCTAAGAGTAGTAGAGTAATACTTTTTTATTTTTATATTTCCTAGCTACAATAGCCACTAAATGATCATTTTCATGTTGTTAAATAAGTATATTTTAATCGAATGGAATAAGCTTTCATTTAAATGTCTTATTGCTTGAAAGGTCCCATGCCATTTGTCAATTTTTTCTTGCATCAAATTCTCAAGCCTAACAAAAATTATCTAATTCACTTTTGTATGTATAGAAACAAACACCGAACTTTAAAATTAAATTTCTTAATTTGGGTGATATTTCCTCCCTTACTAGTTGTTGTGTGCTAACTTAAGTGGAACTTATTTCAAGTTGCATGCTAATTTGACTTATTTGAAGACTCAAAACACCAATTTATGTAAATTGTATAAGAGAAAGAGAAGCATCTATTGAACACATCTAAGCTTAATTATGAAAAAATTAAAATTGTTATGTTGATGTTGATGTTATGAGTATACCAAATGCTTTCGTGTTGTCTCCGGTCTTGGTTCATCATCATTGAATTAGTTTGCCAAAGGATTCAACTAGAGAGAATATGACCCTTGTGATTAAGTAAATTCCTTAAAGGTGTTTGTAGATACTACTAGTTCCTTGCTTAGCCATTAAATGATGATGGCAAACAAATTTCTACAAATCTAATTCACATGGTTATAAGTTCAAATATGTGAGTTAATTTCCAAACATATGCATAGAGAACAAGTCTAAATGCATGTATCTAAATTAGATATGAGCATAACCAATTTGTAAAATCAGAGAATTCCATCTAAGCATCCTAGAAATCCAACACGTGTCATTTTTCCACATGCAAAATTTGACTTATATCATTTTCTATCTAAAAAATTTAACAAAACTTATATTTAAATTGATTTAATTCAACATTTGAATCTGGAATTATTAATTATTTCTTTCTTTGATTATTTAATCAGCTTTGTTATTTTGTGTAAGTGGTTTGTTTCCCCTTACAGTAAGCTTACAATAAGATGCACCCATCCATGTTAACTAAGTCCTAATAGATTAAAGTTAGGTCAATGGGGCTTGATTGTCCCCATTTCTACACTCCCACTAAACTATTTAAAATATTCATAAGTTTGTAGTTAAAGATAATTGAGCCCCAATTCATGCCATTTATTTGTAAATGGGTTCATATGGTTTGACCATGCATGCATCCAACCAATTCAATTACTTGATTAGTTTGGTTAGACACACAAACGAACTAATACGGTTCCAATTCCCGATAAGTAAATGGAAATAGATGTGTGGGCCTTGATTACACATAGGATCGAGGTAATTGTTCAATTAGTCGGGTTAAATTTATTTTGGGATTGAAAAGTTTCTCATCCATAATGTGTGCTAATTTTATTGTAAATATGTTTTTTTTTTAATGTTAAATGAGCTCTAGTTCACACTATTTAGAGTTTGTCAATTTAATTAGTCTCATTATGCACATAATTTAACCAGTTACATGATTGGTTTAAGCAAATATATAAGTATAAATAATTGAGATTCAATATGTTCTAATTAATTATAATTAGGTTGACGAGATAAATAAGTTTACATATGCATCTAAGTGAACAATTTCTCATCTAGTTCAATCTTTATTCCTGATTAAAAGTAATTTACTCAGAATTTTTTATTCAATTATTCCCAAATACTATTTAATTGGCTCAATCATATAAACGATTGAATCTATTTTAAAATTTCTATGGGATAGGTACTACGGTAGTTTTGTCTTTATTTAAGGGTAAAATATGTTTTGAAGGGACATGAAACCCTATTTACAAAATGCTGCCATAAGGATACTCGTAGCCAATTAATAGTCATAGCCCAACAAACACACATAGACAAACTAGTAACTAATTCGCCAGTACAAATAAACAAAAACACATTATTAGAGATGTTTGAGGGCCTCAACAACCGCACCCTCCAACTGATTCAAGTTTTGATACATATTCTTAATGTCCTACAAATCATTCTTATTCTTAGTTTGCTTGACAGATTTTCGAGGTTTCAGCTAGTTTTGTTGGTTCTAAGTGTGACGAGCAATAGAAGTTTAAACTACTTTTTTTTGTCAATAGGCCCTTAATTTGCTAGTGAAGCAGAAAGTTTAGAATGAGCCAACCGAAGATCAAGTCTTGCTAAGCGCATGGCTCTAACACCGTAAGGGATGAGGTTGGGATTGTGCCCAAAGCTACTTTGGCAAAATTGATACCCCTTAGTCCTGGCTCTTGGACGAAGATGTTTAGTCCTAATATCATAAGGGATAAGGTCGTGGTCATGCTAGTGGTGACTCTGACGGAATAGATACCCCTCAATGCTCGACTTTTAGACAAAAGAGGTTTCAGCCAAAAGACTCATACTCCCATATCAGATAATTAGACTAGTCTATGTCTTTCATATAAAACCCATCCCAACTAAAATAATAAATATCCTTTTCCTGAAAATTGGGCTTATGGGCAGCTATATTTTGTTTGTAGAGATATGGAGCATTAGACTGTTCATTAAAATGAAAAGCAGTAGTCCTTCCGAAATCCTTTGAATCAGAGCTGTGGAGGGTACCAACCTGTTCAGTGAGATGCTCCCAAAGCTACCACTACAGTTGGAAAGTACTAGTGCCTGGACCCACAAAGAGGCAGAGTAAAAGAGGAATCGTCTCAACTCTCGTAACAGTAAAAACCCAATAGATTGTAACTCGCTAATCTCACCTGCATCACCTAATAGATCCTACACTTACTCTCCATGCACACTAGGGAATCATACTAACTGAAAAGCTCTGAAATTATGAGCAACATGAACCCAAAATTCCAGAGCTTTTCAATTAGTATGCTGGTGGGAATACTACTGTTCTTCCTAAGAGCTCAAAGTTTGCAAGGTCCACTTAATTTTTCCTCTTCTTAGTTACTTCATACAAGCTTACCATTCAGTTCTACTAAGAGTCTCCATCTAACCAAAAAAACTGGTAAATTAGTGGCATAACAGAGAATGAATTGACTTTTCAGAAAATGCAGGTTTCCAGAAATTGTTTCCAACCCTACTAATACCAGACATTACAGTCTACTTCCACAACCCAAAACCCACACAAATTCAATGCAGAGAGACACATTTTGCAAGCATTGAAGACATTACAATCCACTTCCAATACCAAAACCCACACAAATTTGATGACAGAGAGACACATTTTGCAAGCATCAAATAAAGTTGAATGCAGCACAGTTGAAACCAAGCCATACCTGAATCGGCAGAGACTGTGAGGAGAAGTCCAAAGGCTGCTACAACAAATGTATAAGGAAATGTGTGTTTTTCTTCCATTCTTGGGCGTCTGCTCCAGCCTGCCATTCGCATCTTCCACTGGTATATACGAACTATAAGATTAAGCCTTTCTCAGATTCCACAACCCAAATGCTTGAAACCCATAATTCAAACAGGAGCCCAGGAAATTATAATTGCATTACTTAGAAAGATGAAAATGAAAATCCCCAATTGCTCAGAAAGATGAAATGAAAACCCCCAATTGCTTGAAACCCCTAAAATAAGGGAATTATGTAGTAAGTTCCAAAACCCGCTTACTTGAAATCCGTAATAGGAGGGAAAGAAGAGGCGCGCTGTATATGATTGTTGAGGTGAAATTGCAGTACAGTTATCCTCTCACGAGGCAAAAGGAGGGACCTGTGTCCCTTTTCGTCCATGGCAAAAGTAAATTCCCAGAATCGATAGACAATTCTGACCCCACCAGTCGTATAATTGTCAAAAGCTAGTTTGAAATTTGATTCGAAGCGCTAGAAAATGATGTTTCTGAGATTATCACAATTATGTTCAGATCTTTTTTTGCGCCAAAACCTTTGCGACCCAACTCACCATCTGCCTTTCCTCGTTCGCTGTTGTGAGCTTTCATACTTGCTAGTTGAACTTTGCTCTGTTTATCTGGGTATTCTGTAAATCATGTGCATTCCAAACTAAACAAAACTTTAGATTCAAATTTTGTGACTTGATTGAGTTTTTGAAAGAACGAAATGTACATAATTTTTCCTTTATTGATCATTACGGGATGTGCATCTTTTCTTAAAAACATTGATTAATTGTGATGGTGACAAGACTTTTAAAATCTTTTATATAGGGTTTTACTTTTCATGGTAAAGTTAATAACTTTTATACCATCTAAACTATTGAAAGTCTGATAAAAAGGCCACCTAGGGTCATCCCAATAAGCATAGTAACAACTAGTAATAATGTTCTAGCTAAAAACTAAGAAAGTATAAACAGTGTTCATAATATGCCTATAGTGGCAGCTAGTAGTAAAAAGGACAAAAATAAATAGAATAGGGATATAATCTCTATTGAGTTCCTTGTAGTTGCATTGAACTTGATAAGTGTTGTCGACCAATCCTGCGTAATGAACTTAAAGAGCTCCTTTAGTTGCCCCCATCATTGTCATCATTGTCTAACACCTTTTTCTGCAACAGATAAAGGGATGATGTTGAACTGTGCATAACCCTAATGGAGAATCTTGAAATGCTACCAATTTTTCTTTCGAACTTAGAGACTTTGGCCTTAGTTTTTTCTAGTTCTCCAGTAGTGGCAGCACATTTGTCACAATTTTCAGCCAACACCCTGTTAACCACAGTCATCCAATTCAAATTTTATATCCCACTTCTCAAAGGTTGCCCTTTTGTTCTTTGCAAAGTCACATTTCTTCCCTTTGTTAATTAACCAAATTATACTTAGTAATGATCTCCAAAGAGTTTTAATATCAGTCCCCATCTTCCATTATATCAAAGTATTTTCCATCTAAAAGAAGGGTTTTCACATGACTTGGGAGGTGTTCTTCATTTCTCTAGCATATAGTTCCCTCTATAGGTAGACCCATTGCAACCATCTCATCTGCCACACTATTGCCTTCCATGTAAAGGTGATTTACTAGTAAATAAATCAAAGCCCAAAAGGAGAGTTTCCAAAGACCAGCGGGTATTAATTGACCCTTTTGTGGCTTCAATTATGAGTTTAGATTCACCTTCTATATCAAGAGTTTTAATTCCAATTGAGAGTACAATGTTAATTCTCAAAAATAAATTCATACATTCAACTTGATTACTAGTGTGGCCACTCAGGTTCCTTATAAAAGCGGTAGTCAACTCACCTTTGGAGTCTCTGATCACCCCACCACCCACAACATTATCCCGTTTGACAACTCCATCAAAGTTAAGCTTGTACTACCATACAATAGGAAGTTTCCATCTTGTTATTTTTATTGCTAATTTATGTGTTATCAAATTTGGCATAAGTCATTGGTAGGTTCCAATTCTTAGCAATTCAGTTATCCCATTGTGTAGGCGGGTAGCTAGGGAGCTTCCAGTTGGTAATGATAGGTTTTCTTTCAGTAGTTTGTACATAGTTCTGAAAACGCCTTCAACCAAATTTTCAATCTCCCCGAATATATGGTTGTTCCTTTCTTTCCACATACTCTAGCTAACATGAGGGGGTGTTTGATGCCATAGTTGTCTCGCCAGGGGATTATGGCTAGGCCTCCTCCATTCAAGTAAAAATTGTTGAATGTCACTATTACATATCCATGGTAGATCAAGCTTTTTCATTACAGTCTGCCAAATCTATCTAGCAAATTGACAATGTAATAATAAGTGATGTATAGATTCTTCCTCCTACTTACAAAGAATGCATATATTGGGGAGTTGAAAGCCTCTTTTGACTAGGTTTTCTTGAGTTAGAATTTTGTTATGCATAGTTTTCCACCAAAAGAAGTTGAATGATACTTGTTAAATTACAAAATTCATGCTTGTTATATTGCACTACACTATTTTAAACTCGCATTAACTCATATAACATAGAAATAAAAATTAATTTTAGTTCAAATTCACATTCATGGAAATGATATTCATTCTGACTCACTTGAGTTCAAATTCATGTAGTGAGTTCAAATTCATGTTTACATAAATTATCGCTATGTTTGTAGAAATAAACATGAACCATGCACATGAATTTGAATTATACCTATAGAAATGATGTAAGCACTTTCATTTGCCTAAAATATGTTCACCTTGTTGTTTGGAATATGTATATATATTTGAAAATAAATAGCCCTGATAAGAACCTCTAAAATTTTGTTAAGTGAGGATCTCCTCCTTATGTCAAACTGTTGAATCTAATTTGATGATCATGGATAAAGATCAAAGACATTCCAATTAATCGTGCAATACGTCTATGATGTGTATGTCAATGCCATGCTATTTATATGAGTTTAAAATAGTGTAATGATATTCAAGTTATAATGCCTTGTTTTAGTTCAAATCATGGCATGGAAAATTCACTAAAAAGGATACTTATGACTTATGATAACGTATATATACTTGTTAATGCACTATTTTAGAGGTTATGACTTATTTTAGTTCATTATGACTTACACCTATAGAATTCATGTTTAATATATGTTAAAGATCATATATTGCAATAAATGATCCTTGCTATTATGAATTATATAAGACGTATATAGAGGATCATCTATGAACCTCATTATTATAAACTCATATAACTATAACTAGAAATCATTCACTTTATAACCTCACTATTATAAACTCATATAACTATAACAAACTTTGATAGGTACTTGTCCTCACTAGAGATGATGCACACTATTATGTTAAAGATCCTCTATTGTTATGAATTTGAATTAGCAACAAGGTGAACATATTTTAGGCAAATGAAAGTGCTTACATCATTTCTATAGGTATATTTTGAATTTGTGGGCATGGTTGATTTTTAACATGAACAATGACTTATATATTGCACTATTTCAAATTCATATAACTAGCATAGCATTAGCGTACGTCACATCATAGACATATTGCATGATTACTTGCAATATCTTTGGTCTTTATCCATGATCATCAAATTAGATTTAATGGTTTGACATAAGGACGAGATCCTCACTTAACAAACTTTGAGAGGTGCTTGTTAGGACTATTTACTTTCAAATATATATATACATATTCCAAACAACAAGGTGAACATATTTTTGGCAAATGAAAGTGCTTTCATCATTTACATAGGTATAATTTGAATTTGTGGGCATGGTTCATGTTTATTTCTAAAAACATAGAGATCATTTATGTAAACATGTATTTGAACTTAAATGATTCATAATGAATATCATTTTTATGAATGTGAATTTGAACTAAAATAAGTCGTAATGAATTTTCTAATTTAACAAGTATTATTAAGTGATTATAACTAAATAAGTCATAATTCTAATTAATTATGATGTTATGTTGAGTGATACTTGTTAAATTAGAAAATTCATTATGACTTATTTTAGTTCAAATTCACATTCTTGGAAATGATATTCATTATGACTCACTTGAGTTCAAATTCATGCTTACATAAGTGATCTCTATGTTTGTAGAAATAAACATGAACCATGCCCACAAATTCGAATTATACCTCTAGAAATGATGTAAGCACTTTCATTTGCGTAAAATATGTTCACCTTATTGTTTGGAATATGTATATAGATTTGAAAATAAATAGTCCTAACAAGCACCTCTTGAATTTTTTTAAGTAAGGATCTCCTCCTTATGTCAAACTATTAAATCTAATTTGATGATCATGGATAATGATCAAAGATATGCCAAGTAATCATGCAATATGTCTATGATGTGTACATTAATGTCATGCTAGTTATATGATTTTAAAATAGTGCAATATATAACTCATGGTTCATGTTAAACATATACCATGCCCACAAATTCAAATTATACCTATAGACCAAATTATGTAAGCACTTTTATTTACCTAAAATATGCTCACCTTGTTGTTTGGAATACATTATCTATATTTGGAAATAAATGGTCCTAACAAGCACCTCTCAAAGTTCGTTAAGTGAGGATCTCCTCCTTATGTCGAACCGTTAAATATAATTTGATGATCAAGGATAAAGATCAAAGATATGCCAAGTAGTCATGCAATATGTATATGATGTGTACGATAATTCCATGCTAGTTATATGAGTTTAAAATTTGAATTCGTGGGCATGGTTCATGTTTATTTCTACAAACATAGAGATCATTTATGTAAACATGAATTTGAACTCAAGTGAGTCATAATGAATATCATTTCCATGAATGTGAATTTGAAATAAAATAATTCATAATGAATTTTCTAATTTAACAAGTATCATTCAACATAATACTTGTTAAATGAGGAAAAACATTTATGACTTATTTTCGTTCAAATTCACATTCATGGAAATGATATTCATTATGACTTACTTGAGTTCAAATTTATGTTTACATAAACGATCTCTACATTTGTAGAAATAAACATGACCATGCCCACAAATTTGAATTATACCTATAGAAATGATGAAAGCACTTTCATTTGCCTAAAACATGTTCACCTTGTTGTTTGGAATATGTATATATATTTAAAAATAATTAGTCCTGAGAAGAACCTCTCAAAGTTTGTTAAGTGAGGATCTCCTCCTTATGTCAAACCATTAAATCTAATTTGATGATCATGGATAAAGAACAAAGATATGCCAAGTAATCATGCAATATGTCTATGATGTGTACACTAATGACATGCTAGTTATATAAGTTTAAGGGTATGTGCAGGATTGTGGTATGACAAAAAGTGGCGATATGAAAAAGGCAATTCTTTTTCACATCGCCCAAAAATGCGGAAATGCGTGTTGACTTTTTTGTAAGCCTGGGTGTTAGTACACCTGGCCGAAGGTAATACCAATGCAAATCATATACCTAATATATATCAAGTACCAAATATGTATCGGATACCTGATGCATATAAGGTACCCGATATGTATTGGGTACCTGATATGGTCATTAATATGTATTAATATAATATATAATATATATTAATATAATATATAATACATGTTAATATAATATTATAATATTAATATAATATATTATAATATAATATTATTCTATTATTATAATGTTATTTTATTATAATATATTATAATGACTTTGTTTTAAATCTTCATAATCGGTACCCGATATGTATCGAGTACTTGATGTATATCATAATATTATAATATTATAATACTATATTATTATATTACAATATAATAATATGATAATAATATAATAAAATTATATTATCATTATATTATTATTATAATATATTATTCATATTATAATATATATTATATTAATATATTATAATATATAATAATAATTATAATGAGTTTGTTTTAATATCTATGTATCTGGTACCTGATATGTATCGGGTACTTGATGTGTATCAGGCACTTGATGTATATCGGGTGTCAAATACCTACGCACATATATACGTGCAAGCCAAAGTCGTGGGTCATTTTTGCCCCACGACTTTGGATGCATAGTCACATCAGGTGCCCAAAACATATCATGTACGCAATTTGAGATCAAATACCTTATATGTTTTGGTGAATTTCTTCTCCAATACATCACAGGTAAGCCTTTTTTTCTTTTCTATCTTTTTTATTTATTTTTTAGTTATTTTTTGTTTTTTGCTTAAATATAGGGTTTGTCAATTGAAATTATTTTTATTGTGTGAAATTTATTTTAATTATATGAATTTATAATTTAATCAGGCGTGGTAGACACAAATGGAAATCCCGAGTCTGAAAATCTACCCCCCAAAAACACTCATCCTAAAAACTCTCTAGTTATGAACACTCGACCTCTAGAGGACCTCATAGGCAATAATTTGAATCAGTTGAGGGGCATTCAAAATATGTATGGTCATGTCCCTACATTACACCCAATGCTGACCACACTAAACTCCATAATTAAAAATATGGAGATGCTTACCATGCAGCATAATGTTGCATTTTGATAGTGAGAGGTCATGCATGCCCAGTTTAATGATGGGTTGGATTATTATGGGGTGAAGGCCCTTGGGATCACAAAAGAGCAAATAGTTGACCTATTTTTAAATCCCAAAAATGGACTAAAATTTGATCCCAAAAAGTCAGAGTTGTCTATCAAATGGTGCACAAATGATGATATGCAAGAGAACTTACGGGATCGTTAGTGGTTGATTTTTGATAAAATGCCCCACATCAATATGGAGGTCCCTTTTTATTTTCTTAAAAAACTATATGTTAAATTTGTGCTCGGTCACAAAGTTAACTATTGGAGCATTAGATCATTCATGGACGTAGGGGGAGGCGCTCCCCAGGATAGATCAGGGGCACGTCGAGTGGTACATGGCCCTTATGTCCCCCTCCTAAGATTAGACCCCCTCCTCAAGTGCAACATCCAAATGTTATTGCAGAGGATGGCTCACCACGATTAGGGCCATTCACACCTTGAGCGGGAATTTGATTAGGCACACTGCATCATTGATGCAGCCCTGTGTTGATAATGTTGGCACTGAGACATCCTGCTTGGGTGCACATATTTGTGTGCCCCATACTTACATTACATGAAAGAATATATGCTTGGATCCCCTTGATCAGTATTTCAGGGATGATGTGGATACATATGACAATGAGGTGTTTGAGATGGGCGATGCACCAGATGTCACCACAGGGACTAGAGCGTCTCGTGGAAATTCCTCTTGTGAGAGATATGAGGAGGCACGAGCGACATGGACTCCTCATGTTATGGTAAGACTAAACATTTAATGTCATAATGTATTTAATTTTAAATGAATATTATTAGTAGATAACTTATTATGACTGCACACTTATTTTTATATATATGGTCCATTTATGTTCAGTTGATGATAGAGGAGGAGATAAGATAGATGCAAGATGCCACGCTCTCGGCCATTTCATTTGGCCTTGACAACTCTATGGTATATGTTTTCACACTCATTGGTTTACTTTTTTTTATTAGTATACATGTTTTGTCATAAAAATTAACATAATAAAAATCATATACTAATGAATATTTTCATCTTATTTTACTCTTGTAGGTTTCACCAACTACTAGCAGGGGGAAATGTGAGAGGGGTGTAGCAACACACATTAACAAGAGAAAGGAAATTAAGAGTTTTAAAATGATTATGCATGTACTTGTCACTTGTGCATACTAATATTTATTTTATATGGTTTATTGTATAGAAGATAATGTTTGACGATGTCATAAGATAGGTTCATGAGCCTACACTCTCAGGCATTTCATTTGACCATGATAGTCACACAATACGTATATTTCTATATTTATTTTATATTTTTGTATCAAGTATACATGATTGTCATTTAAATTGTCATTATTGTAAGTACACATTAACTAAGACTTTATCTTATTTGACTCTCATAGGTAACACCTAGTGCGAGGGAGGTACGACACCAAGGATTTGTATCTTTATTGACCCAACCGACATTGGAAAAGCAAGGTTTATCAGGGGTATGTTTAACCCTCTGTACTGAGACATTTCTGTCATTAAAGCTCTAGTTTATTGAAAACATACCATCACTCTAGACATGTGGTCGCGTGGCTTAATGGATTGAACACTAAATCGACTACATCTTTGCTTCAAGTCATTAAGTTGTCTGTTGGATTAAAATGGACATGCTCGGAAGATATAAAGGGTAAAGTATTTTCAGGGATGAAGACTTAGGAAATATTTAAAAACTCGCTAGGAAAATACCTTAGTGAATAACATGGCCCTGCCGACGACAACTTGGAAGACATGATGTAAGCGACTAAAGTTACATAAAAAGTACCTTGATTTTATAACGACTCATGAAGGTTTAGGGTTTTAGCTAAGAGTTTGATATAACAAGACATAGGGTTTTATCCAGAGGCCATGAATAATTGCAAAGACGAGGGGAAAAATCATGGAACCATGGTTAATTTAGCTTGGGCTAACAGTGGCTCCGTCTGGGGATGCATGGCTCTTGCATGCATAGCAAGGATTCATGTTTCTCTAGGATAAGGAGACCACTTACTGGAAAAGGAAACTAAGCTAGAATAGAACAACACAGAAAGAATATGTACAAACTTACTTTTTCATGGAATTTTTTTGTACTTCAAGAAAAGTAGAACTTCAAGAACTGTCCATGAACCAGCAATTCTATAATATTTCTAGTTAATTTCTTTAACATGTATGAATCAGAACCCTACATTCCATGAATAATGTATGGGCCCAACCAAATAGGATAAAATTTGGCATGTTTCCCTTTGTCCTCTATTCTGGCATTCCACATCAAAACCATATCATCAGGTTCAAACTTTCTAGCAGTGGTTCTTTTGTCAAACAAATCTTTGCACTGTAATTGCAGTTTGACATTCCTGTCATGTGCTTCCCTTCTTGACTCATCCAATTGTATCAAATCCTCCAATCTGATTCTCATATCATCATCCAGTGCATCATCATAAGATTGGACAAATTTATACATTTGCAATAAATTATTTTGAGGTAATTTGGCATGAATACCATATACTAAGTCAAAAGGTGCACATCCAATAGCCTTTTTCAGTGTTACTCTATGAGCCCATAAAGCAAGCTACAATTTTGAATCTCAGGCCTTTCAGTTTACATCCAACACTTTCTTGATAATCTTTATCAGACTCTTATTATTGGATTCAGCCTGACCATTGCCTTGGAGGTGATATGGCGAAGAATAAGAAATTGACCGAAAGCACTGAACTCTTGTGATCTGAAGCACATAGAATTGTCCACCACAATGGTTTCTGGACAACCAAATCTAGTTAGGATATTCTACATTATAAAATCAATCACAATCTTTCTAGTGGCTCTTTTAGTGGGAATTTCTTCCACCCACTTAGTAAAGTAGTCAGTTGCCACTAGGATCCAT
This sequence comes from Thuja plicata, assembly GCA_018584345.1. Taxonomy (NCBI): domain Eukaryota; kingdom Viridiplantae; phylum Streptophyta; class Pinopsida; order Cupressales; family Cupressaceae; genus Thuja; species Thuja plicata. Next base: position 464,062 of record MU224864.1, on the reverse strand, counting down.
GAATGACCCCTAGTAGACTTATTAGGGATTTCACCAATGAAATTCATCCCCCATTTCTAAAAAGGTGCCTGAACTATAACAGGCTTCAAAGGAAGATTCCCACCAAACTTTAGCTTGCCTAAAAATCTCTGACAAACATCACACTTTCTAACATATTGATGAGCATCTTTGAAGATTGTTGGCCACCAAAAACCAAATCTGATAACCTTATGGGAAGTATTCTTAGCCATGTAATGGCCACCACATGCACCATCATGCATTTCTTTCAAGAGATTCTTAGATATGTCATGATCTACACATTTTCGCAATACTCCTTCATTTCTCCTCCACCATAATTATCCTTGAATTATTGCATACTTCAAAGCATGCAACTTGACTATTCTCTTTTTATTATCATTCATGTCAGGGGGAAGCACCATCTTCTACAAGTATCCAATGATGTCTTTGTACCAATCAGAACAATCCATATCACAAATGTAGGGTCTCTTCTCCTCTTCTAACATATCAATGAGATTTGCATCTAAATTGCTTTGAGCCATGAGTTTAGCAAGTCCTAGACCTCTTACAAACTTGGTGATGTGGATGTCAATATTAAATTCTTGGATATTGTTGATCCATCTACTTCTCCTCCCTAAGATTTCTTGTTAAACTAATATGTCTTTCATAGCAACACTTGGCACATAAGCAAGTATGGTTGCTCCTACCAAATAGCATCTAAATGCTTTAACAACCTTAACCAAGGCATATGCTTGTTTTTCCATAATATCATATTTCATCTCTACTGCCTGCAAAGACTTACTTAAGAAAGAAATAGGTTGTCCGTAGCCTTCTGAATTCTTCTGCAATAATACTACAGTGACAGTATTATAAGAAGAAAAGGAGAAAATCTGAAGTGGCTTACTATAATCAGGGGTTCTCAGAATAGGAGCATCTTTAATAGACTGCTTGATATCTGAGAAAGCCTTACATACTTCTTGAGTCCATTCCACTTTGGATCCTTTCTTCATCATCGTTTAGATTGGCAAACTAGCCTCTGCAAAATTTGTAACAAACCTCCTTAAGAAGTTTACTTGTCCAAAGAGGACTTAATGCCCTTGATATTCTTGGGTTGAGGGACTTTATCAATTGCACTCACCCTTTCAGGGTCAATTCTAACTCCATATTTAGAGACAATATGTCCTAAAATCTTTCCCTCTGTTACCCCAAAAACACACTTCTTTGGGTTAAAGGAAACCCCATACTCTAGTGCTCTTACAAAGATTTTTTCAATATGATCATAGTGTTGATCTTATTTTGCTGAGTAAGGAGTAAGATCATCTTGATAGACTGTCAAAAACTTGTTTATAAAATTTGCAAATGCCACATCCATGGCTCTTTGGAAAGTAGCCCCAGCATTTGTTAAGACAAAGGGCATCTTGACATATACATAAGTTCCCCAAGGTGTGGTGAATGTAATCTTGAACTGTTTAGATTCCTTGACCTTGACCTGATTATACCCTGAAAAGCCATCCAACATGGACATCATCTCAGACCCTGTGACTCTTTGCAACATTGCTTCTATTTTGGGCAATCCATAATTGTCCTTCAAAGAATTAACATTTAAATTTCTAAAGTCCACACACAGTCTGATATCTCCATTTGTATTTCTTACTGGTACCAAATTAGATAGCCATGTTGAATGCCTTATAGGCTTTATGATTCCAGCATCCCTCATCCTTTTTAACTCATCTTGCATCTTTGATGCTAGAGTGGGATTGATAGGTTTTAACTTCTTTCTGAAAGGATTAATGCCTTTTTTAGTGCAATCTCATGCTGGAAAAGATCTTCTCTATATGCTTTCAAATTATCATAAGACCATGCAAAAACATGTCTATATTTTCTGAGAAGATCTACTAGTGATTTTTTAAGCTTGGGGGACAACTTCTTACCAATATATACTTTTTTAGTATCTTGATTTGTCCCCAAGTGTATCTCCTCCAAGTATTCAGGTTTGTTGACCATGCTTGCTGATAGAGACTTTTCATTGTTATCAAAGGCTCTCTCAAGTACAACCAAACCTTTGGGTGCCTTATTGGACTTTATTTGGAAAGCCTCCCTTCCAATAATATTATCTTTTCCATCTATGGTATCCACAAAACTAGTAAATTCCATCTCTTTCTCACCAAAATTTGATTTACAAGATAGGAATCTCAAACTATCCATGTCATCATCAAAGACATGTCATCTTTCAACATTGTTTGGAATGGATGGTCTAGATTGAATCTCTATACTAGAAATTCTTGAAAAATTAATGTCTTCAGGCCTTAACAAAATATTAGCCAGCAGATCTGCCATCTTGTTCTAACTTTTTCCCATCCAATCAATGCCAAATGCATCAAAGTTTTCAATTTCATCCCAAACAACATTCCTATACTATTTTAGCCTCTAATTCTTTGAAGCATATCTAGATCTTATTTGAGAGACAACCATTCAGAGTCTCCAATGACTCTGATACATCTAATCTTGTGTCTTGAAGCTAACCTCAGTCTATTAGCAAAGCCTCATATTCTACAATATTATTAGTGCAAGTAAACAGTAGATAAAATGAGAACTTGTAGGTCTTACCACTGGGAGCTATTAATACCACTCCTACACCAGCTCCTTCCTTTGATTTTGCACCATCAAAGTGCATTTTCCATAAGTCAATTTTGTCTGCAAGATTTTCTTTCTCCTCTGATAGCAGCATATGTTGGACATCCTTCTCAACTTTACTGTCTTGCACATGAAAGGATCCAATGTCAGTATTTAAGAAACAATTCATTGCTTCATCTTCACTCTCCTAAATCATGTGAGGACTTCTAACTTCCCTGGATACCTTGACATTATTACCACCTATGTCAAATGTTGCAAAGGACAGATCACACTGTATACTTCCTCCCACTGAGGCACTTTATTTCCTAGACAATAACATCCCATATTGAGGTGGGATGTCAACTACTAGGACACTCATTGTTAGTATCTTTTCTGGAATGCAACAAGTGTATAAGGCAAAGCCTTAATAGTACCTATGACAGGCACTTCTATTGAATCCATTGCTTGACATCTCCCATGAGGAGTATCTACCCGCAATCCCATTGATTTCATTATTTCTGTAGGCTATATTTGATGCACCTGAATCAATCAACAATTCTTGAGCATTTTTCCATTAATAACCAATGTTAAGAAAAAGGGATCCACATTTCCCAAAGGAGGAGTGACATGATTTATATTTAAGAATATTTGAGGGATCTTAGAAATAATCTCATCTGATTCTTTTCCCTTTGTATCAAATTTCTCCTTATTGTTCCTTTTATTCTCGTTCCTTTTCTTCTCATCCATTTTTTATTTCAAATCTCTTGTGGTAGAAACACTATTCATCCATGTCAAAGTTGTCTCCTTATGCTCAGGAATCCTCATCATTTCTAAAATTGGAACCCTGACTGTGATCTATGAAATCAATTGCCCCATGTCAATAGGATCGTATTTGATATTAGAAATATCTTGCTTGGTATTAACAATACTTCTATCCTTATTTTGAGTAGCCAAACTTGGCTCAACTCCTCTAGCATCTTTTGGAATAGAAGAAGCACCCACCTCTGGTATCTTTATTTAATATTATGAACAATACTTAGATTACTTGGTTTATCCTTTGTTTTCACCTTTATCTTCTTCACATTCTCAACAGTTTTTTTCTTTTCCTGGTGTTTGCTTGGGGATTGTTTTTGTATCTGTAATGAACATGCTAGCTGGTCTATCATCTACATTACCAACTATCATATTCCTTAGATTATAGTTACTCTATGCTTGAGCAACTAACTTTTCTATGATTCGAGCCCTTTCTACATCTGAAGGTCTTCTTGCCATAAAAGTCTCTCTTCCCCTTGTAGCATTACACCTTATTTTATCAATGTTTGCTTCCTTTTCATCAGATGAAAGCACATCTTGATCTTCAGCTTGATCATCAAACTCCTCTTCATCTGATGAAGACAACTCCTAATTTTGACCTTGGTCATCATATTCTTCACTTCTCAAATCTGCATAAGCCATTGCATTCCCAACATCATCATATAATTTTTCCTCATCCTCTCTTTCTTGTTGGGATTGACTTGGATACATCTTCTAAGCAACAACACAATTGTCTGGATTGTGTGGAGATTCACAATCATCACACCAATAATCTTCACTACACATGTTAGCTGAATATATCTAAAGAGGATCCGGAGTTCTATCATCAGGCCTATCTTTCCTTTGTGGGATAATGGGTTTCCCATCTTTGTATTGGGTACCATATGGGTGGTTTTGCATCCTATTTTGGGGATTATAACTATTATAGGATGACCTATTATTGTTTGGAGGTTTCATATTCTTACTCTCTCCTGGATTTAGGTATTTTATAGCACTTAGAAGCTGCTTCATATTGAGCTCCTCCTTAGGCTTAGTATTTGAAGATTTGTCTGAGTCCTTCTTTGCAAATTTCCCATCATCTCTTCTACCCAATTTTCTGGATACCCTCTTATTTGTTTCTATATTGATAGTTGTTTTTGTTAGAATAGACCCAAAGGATAACTGAGAGGGGGGGGGGTGAATCAGTTATCAATAACTTTAATTCTTTAACTTCAGAATACAACAAAGTAAATGCTTAATCAGATAACACAGTACACAACACACAATTTGATTACGGGGAAACCAAATGGTAAAAAACCCGGTGGGAATTAGCACCCACAATGAACTATACTTGTTTATAGTAATCCCTGTTAGAAGATATCTCAACCATGTTAGGAGTTGTACTTTATAATGCAATAAGTATAGTGACCTGGTTAAGGGTCGGACCCTGTTAGGAGTCTTTTACAAATAACCCTGTTAGGGGTGGTGGACTCACTGTCCAAAAGCTCACTGCTTGATGGTGAAGGCTACAACCTTTTGTATAACAAATATGCACTATATCTGATGATGAACTGTAGAATAGACCTAGTGTCTTGATTAGTTCCAGTGTATTACAATCTTTCACTTCTTCTTCACATATACTCTTGATGAATGAACCAACTCTGATAATCTGCTCGGTACATCTTTCTTCTCTTTTCGTATCATTCACACTTAGCGTGTCACATTTGACTTGCTATAAGTATCTTCCTCAAAGTATGAGATCATGGGACCTGTAAGACAACTCTTCATAACATCCTTGTCAGC
>MU224864.1:437156-454456 GCA_018584345.1 Thuja plicata | reverse complement strand
CTCCAACACCAAGTCTTGAATGGGTTCTTGAATTTGGAAGAGGCTTGGAAGAAGGTGGATGGAGAGATCACCAAAAGGGCACTATGTAGCTTGAATCCTTCAATGGCTTCCAATGGATCTCCTTCATAAAAATGGATGCTTGAATGCTTGAGAATGGATGGATGCTTTCTTGAAATCTTTCTCCTTAGCTTGCTTGAATTACACTTGAAAATCCTTCTCAATTGCGTAATGATGCTTAGAGAAAATGAGAGGAGAAAGCTCCCTTTTATATGAAACTAGGGAACAATCTTCTAAGGAGGCCTACATAGGATAATTAAATCACCATTTAAGCCTTTACCCCTAGGAGAGGACCTATATTAAATATAATTTAGGAATCGATGCTTTTCCGACCCGAAAGCGAGAAACAACTTTTGCAAAGACCGACATCCAGAAACTGAAAGTTCCCAGGATTTAGACCCTGGGACAGGGTTGAGGTCAACCCTGTCCTAGGTTAGGGTTGAGGTCGACCCTATCCTAGGAGGTTGACCCTGTCCCTAAATCCCAGAATCATAGGTTTGTATCCCAGAATGCATAAATCAAGTCAAAAAATGGAGGACAGAAAGGCAGAACAGGGGGGAAGCCATGTCAAGATCAGGAACCCAGTCAAGGTGATTGTCATGACCCCAAACCACTTACTCGAAAGGCTAAAAAAGTCTAAAATGGAAGTGCTTCCATTTTTTGACTATACAACTAATCATGAATATACACACGCATATCCTGAAGATAGGTGCAACTCAAGAAACACGTTACATACGTCGGCTAATAATAGAATTACATAACTTGACTAAAACATCATATATGTATTTGTGTGTATGAACATAACATCATAAACATGTCAAAAACATATATCTAGCCACGCAAGTCTTCATATCATCATTTTGATAAGTACATACAGAATTGCTAATACGTATTATATGTTGTCATCAATGACAAACATAGAATCAATCAACCACTCAGAATCAAATCTCCAACAGTTTTGTAAGCTTCTCTTATAGTATTTGGATTTTTATCTCTGAGGAGGTATCCCATCTTAGAATCAAATGCATTAAGATAAGTAGCTAGACAAACCTTGTCATCAAGTCTCAAAACTTGGAAAAGTTTATGCATAACTCTTTGAAATATTATGTTGAACTCTGTAACATCTTCATTCTGATTCTTTTTTATTTTTTTGAACTCATTCAAAGTGAATCCATCATTGGTCTTATTTCCATATTTCTCCTTAAAGCAATCAACTAGTTCATCTATTGACCCTATAGAATTATAGGGTAACCCTCTAAACTAGTCCCTAGCATCCTCTACTAAAGATTGAATGAAAAGTTTCATTAATACATCCTCATGCATAATGTCACAATCATCCATCATGTCCTCAAATTTATTCAAATGTTCTTCACATGTAATTACATTATTCCCATAAAATTTGGGAATTTTATCTCTAAGTTCACTTGGAACTACATTAGGATAACCAAGGATATTATGGACAGAAAATTGCTTGTACCTTTCTGCATGAGTGGACTTTCCTTGAAATGTAGTATTGTCTTGAGAAGTAGAGGCTTTAGTATTTGATGTTGTAGCTACTTTAGAACCAAGATGAATAGGACTCATTGTTTGTCTAAGAAAATCAGCCTTCTTCTTCATCTCCAAAGTAGCAGCCTCCAATTCTGCCTTCTCAAGTTCTTTAGCTATAATCTCCTTTTCAACTCTAGCTCTTTCAAGATCCATGTCCAATTTAGACATCTGATTTGCTAAGCCTTTGAGAATCTTAGGCTCATTTATTGTAACCCATGCCATTAATTGCTTTCCCTTATCTTTAGGGCCTTGATGATTAACTATTTGAATGATAGGTTCCTCTTCAATTCTCTTAGGCTCGGAAACATAATTGATGGCCTCCTGGTTTTGTACTCTACTCTTCAATTTCTCAATTCTGATCATCTTTTGTCTTTTTTAATCTTCCTTTTCTTTTTTCCTCTATTGTGTGATGGTTAGTTTTTGGAGACGTCTTGTCCATTCTTCTTCTTCATCATCAACATCTTCTGAATCAGGAAGGGTGATGTCAGAATCTCTTTCCTCTCTTTCACTAAGAGATTTATTATCTTCATTTGTACCCAGTCCCACATATGCAGCCTCAACTTCTTCATATTCAGATGTGTTTCCTTCTTGGCTGCGTTGGATTGGTCTTTCTTCTCTAATCTCTTCCCTTTGTCTTCCATCTTGAGGGGTACCTCTGGTATCCATTTCTCTTCTAGGCTGATCAGACCTGGATGTAGTTGGGAAATCATTTCCCAACCTATCTTCAGGATGTCTCCTTAACTGAGACCTAGTCCTTTTGTAACTCATATTGGAAAGTGTGTGACAAAATGTTTTTTAATGCTTAGGGTGCTGCAGAGAATACTTCAGAGTCACGACCCAAGACTTAGTTGGGATCACAAAATAAAAAAATATGAATATACGCAAATAGAGAACTCTTCAAGATAAAACAATGACAAAGGAACAAACTTGAGTAACTCTATGCTTCCAATGATCAACTTATTGGCCAGTTATGACAAATTTACTACACTATCCCCAGCAGAGTCACCATCTTGTTGGTGTTTAAAACTATTACACTACAAAAATAAACCAATATATCTTAAGACTAATTTTAGGAGTGGTTAGCTCCAAGTATGAAATCTTTGTAAGATAACTGGATCAACTATAGGGTCAAGACTGCCCTCTGCACTTCTTTCTCTGCAAAACCAAGGCACGCACACCTAATCTAGACAAACCTCAAATCTTTACAACACCTTCTACTTTTGGATTTGAAAATAGATAGATGGTAAGTAAGTACTAAATGCCAACCTAGTATTCATTGACTCTCGACTATCATTAGTGGAATAAGAAGAAAAACAACTGAAAAGTAAAGAATTTGGTTATGAGTTTGATTAATTTTAGGGACAGAATATATCAAAACCATAAACATAAGAAATCACAGATCACACACTACAAGATCCTTAAGTAGATATCCAAGTAGAATCAATTTAATATCCAAAGAGTTTTAATTTGATCCAAGATCAAATACTTGTAGAATACACATATGTATAAGCTAAACTTATACAGTAAGCCATAAAACTTACAACTCAATAGATAACACAAAGGAGAGACTCAAATCTGAAACAACTTATATTAAGTATGATGAAACTAGTTTTTGAATCAGTATGACAAGGAAATATGCAATATGATAATATGCAAAAGATCAAAGAACTTTTAATTCTATCTTGATACAATCTGAAATACCTTTGCTATATCCTAGACTGGAAATAAATATAAGCCTAATGCTTTACAATATTTCTCCCAACTCTCCAGCCCTTACTAAATGGTCATGAATATTATTTGATAGGAATAAGAATACTACAAGCTTCAGACCATTTAGGGTTAGGGTTACAACCAATCAATGTAAGCATTCAATTATGATGTCAAGTTGAAACCCTAAATTCTTCTCTTTTCCCTACGCCAATCTAATATGAAAACAATAGTCATGCTCACTGGATGTGAATACAGTACCCTATGGTGCAAGAAATTCCAAGGTAGGACTTTGAGAAAAGCTCACATAAATGCATAATAGACCAAGCGGCCCTGTTTGCACTTATCCTCTAATTATAAAACTCTTTCTATCAAGTATGGACATAAATACATCGTAGCGTATCAAATTTGAATCCCTTTGGTCTTCAAAAGCTATGCACATTCGACCCACAAGATCATATCGCAACATTAATGGCCCTGAGAAAAAATATTTGATTCCACCACCATGAAACCCTTTTAAATATTTAAAAATCTGTTATAATGTCTACAGGTGGTGCAAAAAATAAATCGGATGGCCGAGATTCAAATTTTACTGTCCTTTAAAACACCACCGTCGATATCCTTTAAGTTACATAGGCCTGCGATCAGATCTTCCCTTTATATTTTCCTTACTCCGGCCCCACGATCATAGGAGGATAGGTGTCGACTGGGCGTAATACCTTGATGGATAATTTTCGATCACTTTTCCTTGAATCGATTACACGAGCCATCCAATTTAAATCAACCTACATGAAGCTTAGCACCTTTAAGCTCTGTGACCATCGGACACATGTCAAGTTATCGCACACTCGCGACCTTTGAAATAATATTATCTTTACCTCTGCGATCTCACAACTACCACACATATTTATTTTAGCATCTCCATGTGGCATCTTGTCACGCACTCATGACCTCTTCTCATCTATCCTCCTAACCATCGCGACTACGTGACACTGGCCGCTAGCCATTAGTTGCGTACTCATGACCATTTCATGTCTCCGACTCTAACCACTACGATCTCGAAACAACCGTTAGTCGCACATGGTGGAACCCATATTTGTAGATTGATTTATGTTCATAATCAATTAGGGAAGTATCTTTTTGCGCTTATTTATTTGTCATCTATAGCTTCTTTGATTTATATATTATGCTTTTACTTATTTTTTTTATGTCTTTTATTATTACTATATTGTTTAAATCTTTTTATCGAACAATTATTCTTGTCTACCATTGATTTCTTCCTATTTCCCCTTTGGTGCAAGTCTAAAGTAAAAAAAATCAAAACTCAAATTGGAGTTTCCACAACCGTGTGGTCATTAAATTACCTTTGTTTACCTATCGTGTGATGGTGCAATGAAGAAATGAGTGACCTTTCACCCATCATGCGGTGGCGAAGCACACGGGTCTCGACCCCACAGGAATTGAAACAGTCAAAAGGAACTATCAATGTTTGAAAATTTACACCCAATGTTCGCATAGAGTCCTTATTTATCATAGTACCACAAATGATTGTCGTGTGTCATATGGGGCCCCGCTTGACTGAAGAGATTGAATGACATCCGCATAGACCAAGATCTGTCCAACGGTCAAGCGCAATGGTGCTATCGCAAGTTCACACTATGTAAACATTGCTCGATGGCAAAATAGGCAATAGGTGTCCCGGGACCGCCAAAATTAAGGATAGAATTGTGGGGATACAGGTGTCAGTGTTTGGTTAGCGGATTAGAGTGACTAGATTACACAGAGGCATATAAAGCATAGTAACAAATAGGTTACTTAAAGGTTATCTTTTAGCCCTGCTTTAAATCAACTTCTAGGACTTAATCAATCAAGCAAAGGTGATTGGAAAATAACCAAGGCATTTAAGGGAGATCTACGACTATAAGATAGAAGATCTATGGTTTAGCGCAATGATGTGATTGAAAAGTGAAATAGTTTTAGTCGTTGCACGGTAGCGAAGACTCGACACGTGTCAGCGATGGGAGAAAAGACTAAGACCTTTGGTGACAACATTATATTTATTTATTACGTGGTATTAAAATCTTTGATTATGCTCAAAATTTTATTATTTGATTATTTGACTTTTACATGTAGTTTATAAAGGTGGCGAACACGGTTAATATATCAAATGATCAGATGGTTCAGATTTTTGACATCGTGAGGAACAATCACATGCAGACATAAGCTAAAAGATGATCATAGAGGAATGGATGATGTTGTGAGACTATCACTCTAGTTTTTCCTGATCGACAACATTGGTGATATTGATCTTCTAGACAGAGTTAGTAGACATACCTGCGATGGTGTCTGGTACCATGTAGAGATTATGAGAAGGACTATGGATAGATATAAGATCAAAGTACCATCATGATGTTGATCCATTATTTAAGTTGCCAACTCAGACATATTATGAAGAGACTATTGAGTTATTGCTATGAGATCTAATCAGTCAGCATGTGTTATTAAGCAAGGATGATTAAACATTATATTATTATAATTATTAGCATTTAGTTATTGATCTTAGGATTAGGTATTTGTTAGAAATAGTCATGCTGATCTAAAGCTTGTTTGCATCCTTGGGATTTCATATTTATAAGGATACCAAGATCAGCACAGAGGGAGAATAAGACTCATTGTTATTATAGTCTGATGGGATAGTTGGATTAATAACTGCAAATGTGAATTCAATTGTACCATTTTTCAGAATCAAATAAAGATAAGTCCTTTTTATTTCACATGTACAATTGTTTCATTGTCATTTTACAATTAGTCCCTCGAATAAATCAATTGAACTTCTTCAAAGTGATAGTTTGATGTACATGCTTCCTGCTATGGTTCATAGTCTTTATTATCAGTTGGTTTTCTCATTTTGCATGGTTAAAGCCTCAGTCAATTGGTCTGTCATTTGAGAAATAATATCCTTTGAAATATCTCTAAAGTTGTTTCAAGGTTGCATGTTCATTTCATAACACCTTTGAAGTGATAAGTTTTCTTGTAAAACTATCTCTAAGGTTGAACATAAGATTGGAATGATCTTGAATCTATTTCCCATGGTTGATTAAGGCACCGGCCTTTCATGCTTATTGGATTATGGTCATTAGTTCATTGTTTATAGTTTTGAGACATTATATCCCTCTGCTCTATTCAATTGATATCTTGTATCCATCATAATTCCTTCAATTTTTACAGCATTACATTTAATACTTGGTAGTACATTGCTCTTAGTTTAAGGATCTCAATAGTACTTTTCCATACTCTGGGAGAAAGAAGTTTAGAACACATATTATCTTCTCTAAAAAGCCCTCAAATATTTGGGAGATAATTCTAGGGTATAGGCCTACCAGCCTTGGTTCTACAGAGCCATAATTGCAGAAGGTTAAAGCCTGAATTGGTTAAAACCTTGTCAGCTGGAAAATCACTTGGGTTTCCCATCATTGGATCAGAAAAATCCATAGGAAATCCAATCTGTTGATTTGAGCACCAACATCACACTCATGCACCAAACCGCCAACCTTCACTAATCACAACAACTGTGTAATAACTGTTTGTCGCACACTCATGATCATTTCATGCTACCCTTTCTGACTACTACAAGTGAACGATGATATGCCACCTGGCATTTCCTCCAAGTCATCACTACACAGGCTGACAAAATTGGTCCACTATCTGCTATCTAGCTATCCATGTCACCGCCTGACCACCAAGCCATCTGTCAAAAGGCTCATGCCTTTTAGGCACTTAAGTATTGAGTGTTCTGATATAAAAATATTAAAGTTTTCCTGCAACACCACAAATGTGGGATAAATTGCCTAAGCCATTTCCAGACTAGCGAAAGCTCCATGACTGTCTCAACTATTTATGAGCTTCTAAACTCCACAGAGACCACTTAAAAGATGCAAAATACAATTCCCTCATCCATCTACATCTTTCTAGTGCAAAAAAAAGAAGTAAAAACCTCTGTACTGAGACATTTCTGCCATTAAAGCTCTGTTTTATTGAAAACATATCATCACTTTGGACACGTGGTCACATGGCTTAATGGCTTGAACACTAAATCAACTGCATCTTTTCTTCAAGTCATTAAACTAGTCGTTGGATTAAAATGGACATGCTCGGAAGATATAAAGGGTAAATTATTTTTGGGGATGAGGACTTAGGAAATATTTAAACCCTCGCTAGGAAAATACCTTAGGAAATAACATGGCCCCATCGATGACAACTTGGAAGAAATGATGTAAGAGCCTCAAGTTACATAAAAAGTAACTTGATTTTATAATGGCTCATGAGGGTTTAGGGTTTTAGCTAAGAGTTTGGTACAAAAAGACATAGTTTTTTAGCTAGAGGCCATGAATAATTGCAGAGACAAGGGGGAAAAGCTTGGAACCATGGTTAATTTAGCTTGGGCTAACAAAAATATCTTTCATAGACTGTTGAGTTAACTATCACAGTTGTAAATCTATACTCCTCTCATCATAATAAGACTTAGGTAATGATTGCATCACCCAATATTATCACCATCTCAAGTGCTACTCCAAACTCAAAATTGTTACTATCTTCCTGCTCATCGATTAGAACAATTAGCATATCTGCTTCACCTATTCATCCTATCAATTGGTTAGGGTAATCTATGCACCAAAATTAATAGATTTAATAAGTTGTCAGCAATGAAAAACTTAAACTTATCAATTACTACCAAAATTCATCATAATGCCAATAGTTCCAACATAAATTTCAATGGTCAAGAGAATTGGGATCAAGATTCTTAGGTGGTAGAGTAAGAATGGCCCCAGTGCAAAGATGGTGTTACCTGTGGGATAGAACCAGTCATGTGAGTGATTATCTTTTTTTATGTTAGCATTTTGTCATTGAATTTTATGGATGGTTGGGAGTTGTGATGGATAGATTGCCTCACAATTTTATGGAGGTAATGAGACCCAAGGAGTTAAGACTTGATGAAACTTGGAGATTCAACTTTGCTGACTGGTTTTTCTTTTCTGATTACATGATAATTAGAGAGTATGGATGCCCACATGTCCCTCACCAACTTCCATACTGTGTGTCTCCTATAATTTCTTTTCTTGAGTTCATATGGAAGTTCCTTTGGATGTAGGAGATTTATTGGAAAAAGGAGAGGAAGGGGTCTTTCCTCCCAAAGATCATCAAATGTTGGGATTTCATTATTGGGAATGATGCTTTACAAGACGTACAAGATTTCCTTATTTCCAAATATGCTTTGAAGCTTGGTAAACCAAGGAACTAGGATCCAAAACATTTTATCCATTGGTTGATGCATGACCACCTCAAGAGGGGGGCATATCTGCATGAATTGTGTCATAATGAGGACGACATTAGAAATTTCATGGATTCTATTGCAGTCACCCAATATCAAAAGAAATTAGAAATCTTATTAATGATTGAGGATGAAATGAGGACAAGGTATCCAGGCTTTACAAATTATTACCTATATAAAGTGAATCTAGTCAAAATGATTGAGCTGATATTGGATAACTTTGAAGATATATTTAGAGGAAGAGCAAAGATTAAAATAAAGGATCCTAAAAACTTTCCTAAAGGCATTAATGATCTAAGCCAACAGTTGGTTCCTAGAGATACAATTCAATTAGAAGAAGATGAGCATCAGGAGGCCAATATATTGGTCAAGTTTAACATAATTGAAAATGAGGTGGAGCAACCTTTGTATTCACTTCTAGAAGAGTGGCTTGCTAGTGATAATCCCAGTGTCAAATTGGATGAAGATGATCCCTATGAGGAAGAATAAAATGATGAAAGGGTTATAGTTGCCTAAATTTTCATGAGTGGTGATGAATTTGTGAACAAACCCAAGTTTAAATCATTATGGATAAAGGTGAAGAGTCCATTAGAACCAATGCTAGAGAATGAAACTTTGGATGACATTAAATTAAGTCATCTAAGTCCAGACAAGGCTAGGAAAATAGTAAAGTAGTAAACCATCAATATCATCATATTCATGGTCGGTAAGTGCAGATACAATCTCAATCATAACTTGTGTGTGTTCATATTTCACTCTTTGCTCACTAGTAGTCAAAGGTGCAGTATTCATTGCTACATATTCATTCTCAAGATAGTAAAGTGCATATTCCTAATCCAAATACATGCAACCTCATTCTAATTTTCCATGTAGAGAAATAATCCCTATTCAGATTTGGTGCTTCCCTCTTATACATATTTAGATCTTTACTCAAGTCCTTTAAACTTATCACTTCATAATAACAAATCTCTGATACTAATTGTTGGTCCCACTAAGAGGGGGGTGAATCAGAGAAATCAAACTTAAACTCTTAAAACTGAACTCACTGATTCACTCAGTAAGTATGGAATACAATAAATAACCTATTCACCAAATAACATAAGTAGCAATCAATCATTCAAACTTAGAAAAATCATATTAACTCATTAACACATGATATAGCTCCGTTGACACTTGATTTGACAAGGAAACCCAATTTTGAAAAAACCTCTATGGTAATTGTAACCCACAATAAAAATGTACCCTTCTAAAGTAAGCTCGGTTAAGAACTTATCATGTTAAAGATTACAAAAATTTACTAAATGTGACCCTGTTAGGAGTGTCCATGTTAGAGGTCTTCAAAAACTCTTTTGGAATGTCACCTAAGTATAGGTTTTACAAATAGGATGGTTAAATCCACTCAGTTAAGAGATTTCTCTAGTACAAATATTAATAAGAAACAATAAACTTTGATATGTAGAAATTAGCAACTCACTATGCTTGGATTAGATCCTTTATTCTCAATTGAATACTGGCATCACATACTCCATTGATCTCTTTCTCAAACTGTAGATTCTTCAATCTGTCTTTCTCTGTTATGCTCGGTAAATGTTGTTCTTCAGCTTCTTTCCTTCTCTTTTCAATTCGCTAGTAGCCATGCATTTAGTGTAATTCTCAATCCTTATATAGACATACTTTTGCCTCTTAATCTCCTTAATTTTATTTACCTTCCTTTCCGCTCATTCGTTCAATCATCTTCTTCAAATTTCTCAACTCGGTAAACCAAATCAGTTTTACCTTGGAACTTGTAACTTTTCTTGGAACTTCCACTTTTCTGTTTAGCTGCTTAATCTTCTCCTTAGATCTTCACATTGAATTTTCCCATTCATACATATTGTAACAAACTTCATTTAATTATTTTCCTCATCCATCTAATCATCACTTTGCATTAAAGCATCATTAATATCAGTATACTATACTTGGTAAAACTTGCTTTGCAACTCAGTAATTGATTTCTTCACTGCTCGATTTCTAACTCATCTTCGATGCTCGGTGCTTGGTAACTATTACCAACTCACATAAAATTCTACCGACTGACTCAATCTAACTCGATAAAGTATCTCTTTCAATCATAACTTAATTCATTGCAATTCCTGACTTCATCAATCAAATGTACCGATTTGATAACATTAAATATATAGTATAAAAAAACTATAACATCATTACTTCATCATTTTCTGGTTTGTATTTTTCACCCATTTAAATTCTTCTCTTAAGATATGGTAACACAATAAAAAACAATTTAATCAATTGCTTGACATCAATAACAAAACAATAACTGATCTAACCATTTCTACAATCATGATACTCAGTATCACTTGGTCTTCATCATCTCCCTCAGATATTCATCAGTTAATCAACATTTATGTGACATAATGAAGACCAAGTGTTGATAGTATATCGCTCTCATGGTGATTCAATCAATGTTGTACATCTAAACATGGAGGCCTACTCTCACATGTCTACAATAGGGCAACTCCTCCTCAACAGACCAAGTATGACAAAATTTGACCAAGTTTGACCAATTTTTCCCTACCGTTAACCTATTTTGTGTCTTTGACCAGTTTGAGTAAGTTTTTAGAATTTTCTTTCATTTTGTAGCAGTTTGACCTAGTTTTGATCCCTAGTTGACCAACTGCACAAATTGGCTAGCCAAGTGCTCCCAAGAGTGCACTTGGCCAACCAAGTGTGTTTAGGACCACACTTAGTCAACTAAGTTCATTCAAGATGACACTTGGTTGTGTTTTCTATGCAGTTGGCTATTTTAGGCTAACAACCCTCCCTTTAACCATGTTTTACCTCCATTGAAACCCCCTAACTACCTTAAAATGTGTGAAAAACATGCATAATCATGAAGAGGCTCAAATGTACATACCTCTAGTACTGTGCCCTTCATTCATCAGTATCTCCACACTGCTTCACCACAATGATCATGCACTGTAATTCTCTCCATCCTCCTAGCTCCAGAACTCCAAATCTTCCAAACGAGAGAGTGAAAATGAGCTCCAATCCTCTCCCTAATCCATTTTATAGACCTTTTTCTTCCAATATGGATGTGCAATCTTTGATTTTTGTATTGGTTGCAATGCATTTTTCACTCTAGGCTTCATAAAATTTTCACAAATCAATATCAACCTTTCTTTAACCTTGAAATCCTTTCATGAGTCCCTTTCACTTCCTTTTGGTTGTCTGTAGAACCAAGCACTCCTATCCCTAATGTCTCTCTCCATTCCCACCCTGGTCTCTGATGATTCAAAAAATCACTCGAATAGGTCAATAGCTCTCTCCAACCTCTCCAGACCATGAGTATGCTACTTCCCTTAATTAGATTTTTTTTTTAAATTTAGTGTAAATTTAATTTAGATTACCTCTGTTAATTTAGCTTTTTAGTTTAGATTAACCTTAGATTAGTTTTTTTATTAGAATAGGTTTTAATTTTTCTCTTTAGTGAGTTGATTTTGATCTTGAAGGCTAATCCTTGTGTTTCTTCTGTGTAGAGCATCCATTTTCATTTGAAAAAGATTATATCTTTGAAACTACTGATGTTATTTGATGCAGGACATATGTCAAAGAAGCGTTCTTTGAAACTAATTGTCTCCCTTTATCAGCTTAGATCACATTTCATTTGGAATTTAAAATGAACATAACTATTTGACATGTTTGGTGTGTTTTCACACTTTTTCTTTATGTTTAATCTCAAGATAGAACTAATGTACCCTCTCCCCTCGCCTTCATTAATCTTGGGTGATATTTTTATTCTATCTATTAGAGAGGCTTGCCTTGGTAGGAAAAGGGGTACTCACCCCAAGCAAATGGCCTCAAGCAGTGCTTTCAATTCGGCATGCTATATAAATGATGGATAAGGCCAAAGCCAAGTCTAATTGGTATTAGCGCTTGTTGTATAGTGCTAGTTCAAAAGGAGTCATATCTTGAGTATATTGGACCCCTAGTAGGATTAGTTAGATCTTTAAATGATTTTTTGGATGCTTGTAATGCGTTGATCCCCTGAATTTTGACTAGAAACCTATTGTTTTAGTAGCCAAAATCCTTCTATTTGATGGCGCAAGAGTTCGGACCTCTGATGTTGTCCCACATTCTCATAGTTCAAAGTAGAGATAACTAATCCTTGGGAAGCTCTGACCGAAGGAATTTGAAGTTTGGTGTGCTCAATAAGTGAGTGTTGTGGAGGGGAGCCAGTGCCACTAAAATTCTAAGCTACTTGCTCTAAATAAGTGTGGCTCATATTTATCCATAGTGGTAATCCAATAAATATATTCCTAGCCAACCTTTGGTTGTACTTGAATGTTCTTTTATTTTGTAAAAATCATATAGCCATTATGTCATGTATGTGTGTGTGTGTGTTCAAAACAAACATATTCTAACAATCAACATCATACTCAAAAACTAAAACATTGAACTAGTGATGCCCCACAAGTTCATGGGAAGGTCCATATACTGCCATTATAAAAAAAAAGTAGTGCAACCCAAAGTTTGTTCAAAATAAAAGATGTTTCTTGCGCAAAAACTACAAATGTTTATTGAAACATTGCACATTCCTTCATAGTTACTGAGATTTCCAAAATGATCTAACTATATGAACCTAGCCTCATGAGATCACAAGCTTTATTTTTAAGGATAGCTTTATCACACATACATAATAGAGGACAATACATTCATCTATTTTATCTTCCAAAGACACCTCTTTCATTTTGATCTTTTAGGTCTTTGCATAGTTACATCACCATAACTAGTGATGCCTTTGGTCCTTGCATATCTCGATCATTCCATTCCTTGCATCACTTCACTTTGTCACACCATTATTCCTTGCATCTGTCATTAGTTAAACATTATCTCACAATTAGGTCACTTTCATTGGGTCTTGAATCAAATAGTGGATATCAATCCCCCCATATCATTTGAGGCCCATCATCCTTGAGTTATGAAAAGTATCAACATCTTTGAGTAGGGTAATCAACTTAGAGCTCATCATCTCCTACTTTATTGTACCAACTCTTGATTTCTTGTCCTTTTGTTTATCCATCATAGCACAACTAAATCCTTACATCACAACTACCTTCAAGACCTTGAGTTCTTGCATCATATCTAAGCTATCATTTGTCTTCACACCTTATTTAGAGTTCCCCCCCATACAATACCTTAGAGTAATATCATATATTTCCTTTTGCATTTTATAGTTTGCATTGCATCCTAATCTTGAGTCTTATATATTATCATATCTTCTAGTCCTAGGTCAAAGATAATAACAATCTCTTATGTCTCCAAAATAAACAATAAAAATGTTTAACAATTGGGTTTTTCAAAATGAAGAAAGTAACTATAGACACTAAAAAAGACCTATTGCTTTAACGTGATGACTTTACTAAAATCCTTTTTAAATTATTAAATAATCTTTATTATTTAATTAATTTACATCCTACTATATCCCAAATTCAAAATCCATCATTTCTCTTTAATTTCATAAGTGGTTTTAATTAATTAATTAATTATTGAACGTCTAAATCAATAGTCATCAACTATTCCTCCATAAAGTAATTAATAATTAAAATTATTTAATTATTCTCTATGATATTTCAATTAATTAAATAATTATGTTATTTTATTAATATCCCCTCTTTGTTATTATTACACCCATGTAAAAATCACATTTAATAAATCAAATTCTCACTCATAATTAAATAAATAACATTTATTTAATTAAACTGATTATTCCTTTAATAAATAAATAATTTTAATTATTTATTGATATCCCCCCATGTGAAAATAAATGAATTTTTTTATTTATTTAATCATTTGTATCCTTCCACTTTTGACTAAAACTAAATTTTTGCTCACTAATATATCACCCTTCTCTAACTGGTCAATCAATTTAGTTAACAAATCAATCTATCTAGTCTTCAATTCCATCTAATCAGTCAACTCTTCAATCAATTCACTTCACTCTTCAATCTATTCTCTTAACAAATCAATATATTCTTTTGATGAGGCAATCAAGTGAGTTGAACTCCCAATCAGTCTGAGTTTAACTCTTCAATCATAGATAATCTATCCCACCAATCATCGAATCCTGATTGAAACCCCAAGCTTCTTATAAATAGATAGCTTATGCTTGTATTTGGTAACCACACACACTTTGAAATCTTATGTTGTCACATTGAGCACTCATTCTGAGATCACACATTGCAATAAGAAGAACAACAAGGGCAAAATTACTAGTTTTCATATGCTTTTGTTTGGAATTAATTTCATCTTGTTAATTGTTTATGCATTCTCTTATTTTTGTTTCCTCTTTGGAGATTAGATAACTAACTAATATTAAAAAATCTTCTTGTGGTTGAGATTTTGGCATTATTTCAGGTCTATAGCTACTGATTAAACCCCTGATTACAATGGTGAACCTGACATGAAGCACACATCTTCCAAAAATATGATATTTTTCTATAATGTGTAGACGCAGGATGGAATGATGCACTTATATATCTAAATCAATGCATTCACTCTCTTAAATTGACACACACATAGTAATGTAGAGATGCACTCTCCCACCAAAAATTATGCACTCATCATATCTGATAGTCGCACATCTTCGCACCAGAAGACACACTTGCATGGATTAAACAACATAGTTAGCATAGTGATGTGACACACCTCACTTCTCTGATTTTATTTAATCCTCTCATTAATCATATTGGATTTTCTATTTTTATTTTTCATTACTATCATTATTTTCTTAATTCCTGACTTCCATACTCTAATTTATCATCATTTTTATATTGGATTATCTAACATCGATACGCCAATCTTCATGATCAAGCTCTTTTTATTTATCATAGGTGACCAAGAATTGTCGCACTCAAACACTCATAGCACTACACTTGTATTCCTAAAATGAATCACTCTTAGACCTAAAATGATGCACTCCTAAACCTGAAACAATGCACTCACAGTCCCAAAATAATGTAGTTGCCTGATAAAAATTATCTTCTGTCTTAAAATTTTGTATTCCTCATTATCAAATTGCACACTTGAACTATTTATAATATGAAAATTGTAGACATGAAATGATGTATTCAACTAGTTAAACATAATAAATTCAAGATTCAAGAGCTAGTAGAGCTCTGTGTGTGTGTGTGTGTGTGTGATATATATATATATATATATATATATATATATATATATATAGAGAGAGAGAGAGAGATCAAACAAAATAAAGGACTACCTCGCAGACTATGAATCACAACATTAGAAGCATAAATCGGATACAAAGGTATTTTCAACACTTACTTGGACAAGGTAAGTAGAATCACTCAACATTGTTAATCTTTTTAAATCTAAAATCAATCCATTTTCTTTCAGCGCCGCACTAAAATGAATATTGTATGGATACACATCACAAAATCATCTTTGGATTTGGTTCTTAAAATTGATGTGGGGTAAACAATTGAACAAAGGCAAAATACATTTGAGATTGGTATATTAAAATTGAACAAGGAAAATCTCATCTGGTTTTGTGCTTAAAAATGAACCCATGTGCTTGTATGGATGATTGGTAGATTAGTTAACATTTTATTTTCAGTGCTTAATTTGATTAACCTTGTGTCTTGTTTTTTTGGTACACTTGCACAATCTGTTAGTAAAAACCATTTTATTTTCTTAGAGAGGTCTATCTAGGGGTACGTTTAACCTCTAAAGGATGATCTCAAACTGACAAATCCCTTCTAGTCAATATATAAACAAGATGTGGGGTGAACCCCTTAATATCTTATATCTAACCAAGCTTGGGAGAAGTGTGTGGATGATATCTTGGATCAGGCCTACATACATAAGGATCCAATGTGCTCCACTAGAGAATTTAGTGTCTCACACACATACAAACTGATCGGGGAGACTCTATAGAATATGACTAAAACCCTGTTAATTAGAGGCCACCCAGTTCACCCTCGAATGTCAACTTATTTCAATGCAAGGGGAGGGAATAATCTCCCCCTACTAGATCCCCATCATATGTGTCCCATGGTATTATCTTATTTGAAGATCAATCCTCTTTGACACATCAAAAAGGTACTTGGAAAAGGGTAAAAATGCAAGTGCATTCAAAAGTGCTTACGTCCTAGAGTGTCACAGGTTGTGTGAGCTTATGAAATACCAAGCAATGGGCCTGAAATATTTTGTACAAAGCCAATTGACCTTATATTAGACTGCTTGTATCTTCTTTTGGTTTTTTTAGAACAAGGGAAAAATTGTGACTTGCAAAGGTCACCAAACATATACATAACTTTTCTTTTTCAGTTAGTCATGCATCCATATTCTAATTGTGGTATTGTTGTGTCTATACATCTCCAAAAATTGTCCTAAACAATGTCATAAGAAGAACACCAAAACATGGTGTAACACCCCAAAATTGGCACCTAATAACTTAATCAATTTTGGTGCATTTTCTCATCCTC
Source organism: Thuja plicata (assembly GCA_018584345.1). Taxonomy (NCBI): domain Eukaryota; kingdom Viridiplantae; phylum Streptophyta; class Pinopsida; order Cupressales; family Cupressaceae; genus Thuja; species Thuja plicata. The sequence continues at coordinate 437,311 of MU224864.1, read as the reverse complement.
GAAGTCCTATTGTTCTAAGCAAATTCTACTCCTAATTGACTTTAATCGACTGAGTTTCAAATGCAGAAAACCCAAATTTGCATAAATCTGACATTACAATTAAATTCCTAAATCTAAAATGATTATTAGCTAAAACCCCTATGATTAATTGATTT
>MU224864.1:414110-436743 GCA_018584345.1 Thuja plicata | reverse complement strand
TTCAATTTCAATTTGTTAATCAATTCTAGCTTACTTGCATTTCATTTCTAGAATAGAAGTATTTCAATTCCATATCTTAAGCATGCTCAATTCATAGAATAGCATCATTTCATCATATCTAGTTGCATATTTCTCACAATTGATGGCTATTTCTCACACACTTGCACTTTAAAATCCTCTGTATTAGAGAAGGTCAGGTTGTTGGCTCTCGTTCTGAGGGTACACTACAACAATCACTCCTAATTAGGAGGCAACAGGTCGTCTCAATCACCTTGTAGAACAAACAATTCATGTTTGTCTCTGCAAATCCATTGATTGAATAAGGACTATGTTGGGTTTCTTGTTGAATTGAGAGGTCACATTCGACATCAAACACATGGATCCAAAACACACCATTTGTTCTTATCCTGAATTTTTGTGATCGGTGCACTAGTCCTTAGTGTGGTATTTTAGTAGAAATACTTGCATTTATAGCTAGAATATTGCTTAGTCATTTGTGTATTCCATAGTCCTCATATTAATCTTTAAAAAATCTATAAAAAAAAAAACACATAGGTTGCATATCCTAGGGTTAAGTATTCCATTTTTTAGAGGTATTTTCCAAATTAGAGGTTACATCTTTTTAGGACATTCCTATAGTGGTTTTTGTGCATTATCTTGACTTCAAAACAATTATTGTCTTGTCCACATGCCTTGTCTTAAGCCCTTACAATTCTTCAAATTTGTCTTATTCATAACACCTTGTCGTAATTGTCATTTTATTTTCCTCAAATTTGAATTCAAGATAGTTTCCTACATCATTTATGTCTTTCCTTAGGAGGTTTACATTTAAAGTTTCTAGAATCTCTATTAGGGTATATTACTTGCAACTTGGGCATCATTTTAGTCATTCATTATTAGTTTGGATTAGCATTAAAAGTCTTCAGAAAATCCAAAAAAAAAATAGTTTCCCTTAAATTCATTCCCCTATTTATCTCTTCAAATATCAAAATACCAAAAAATTAGAGTCCTAAGATTACTTGTCCTAGTTGTCTTACATATACCTTAGTTTTAGATTGCACCCTTGCATATGCCTCTCACATAATCAAAGAAGGGAAAATAAAAAAAATGGATCACAACAAGGATCCCATGTATAAACTCACTAGTGACATTGAATTCACTATCCAAAGGAATTTAAGACTCAATCTCAATGCACATAAGACAATGAAAAGTCAACAAAGGCTAAAGTTTGACATTCCACAGTTACCTCTCATTCCTCCACTAGGATATGAATTTGTTACAATGGCAAGAAAGACTAATTATGCCCTTTGTCTCCTTGGTTTATTAGCATAGTGGTGGTTCGTGACATGGATTAACCACCTCTTGTGTCTTCTATATGTCTAGTGGTTGTATCGGGCATTAAAAGTTCAATCTTTTGGTGCAAAGGAAAATGCTAGTTGTAACAAGTGGTATTAGAGCTTGGTCACAGGTTCAAACCTTGCACTTGCACTAGGGGGGATTGTTACAATGGTTAGAAAGAATAATTGTGCCCTTAGTCTCCTTGGTTCTTCATCATAGAATTGGTTTGTGACATGGTTTAATTTCCTCATGTGTCTTCTATATGTCTAGTGGTTGTATCAAGCATTAATAGGTCGATCCTTTTGTGCAATGACAACTGCTAGCTATAACATAATTCTTGACCGAGAATATTAAGGAAGCATATACAAAAAAGAGTTTGATAATTCTCTAAAAGACCCTAGGGTAATGGTTTTTATTGAGACCTTGCTATCTATGAACCCAAACTGATATTTTCATATACTTTCATAGACGGTGCTAAGTTACCCACTAGATATGATACTTCCACCTTAGAAGAGAACACAATCATGCCATCATCATAGGACACTTCAAGTGTGCCATCTTAGCTCAATTAAACCATACCCTCTAGTAGCACCACTCAAATTGGAATGAGGTTCACCACTTCTTCCACTACACTTGGGATCCAGTACAATAATCCTCTTTTTCCAGCAATCCACTCATGTCTAGTGCACCCATTACCATAGCTATTCCTTTCATATTATCGCAAAACCATCCAATGGGTATTTCTTAGTGAATGGAAGTAGGGCCTTCCTATACAACTCCTCAAGTTTCTAATCCTAATGGTCTTCAAATAGGTGTACCTTCCTATTAAGGACCACCCCTACTCATTTAATGGGTACCTCAACAACAACCTCATGTGAACCCTAACCAACCAGGGTTATTTCAAACCTTTTGGACAATACGGAGCTACTAGGTCTAATGCTTATTCAAAACTACCCCAATATGTCCCAAAACCATATGTGCCTTCAAAAAATATGAACATTGGGTATATACCCCCATATAATCAGGCATCACCATATAATAGTGAGAACAAATTTGTTGACCCTAACACAGTGTCATCCACACTAATTCCCATAGAAGTCCTTGCTCAAAAAGTTCAAACCCTTCAGCATCAAATCATAAATCTGCAAACTAGAACTCCCATAAGGTCTTACACATCAAAATATCTTATTCCTTATCCATTTGATAGGATTCTATACATGTTACCTTTTCCACACAACTTTGAGACACCTAAATTTTATAGGTACAAGGAAAAGGAGGATCCTCATGATCACATCTGGGAATTCTTCACGGCTTGTATAGAAGTGGCCCATGATGAAACATACCTTATGAGACTATTTTCATGCAATATTATTGGATTAGCCATGGATTATTTTTCTATACTTCCTCTTGGGATATGATCATGGAATGAACTTGCAGAAAATTTCATATCGCATTATTCACATAATATTGTCATTGAGATAACGTTGATGGATCTCTGCACTACCAAGCAGAAAAATGGTGAATTATTTGCCTCATTTTTAAAACGTTGGAGGAATTTTCCTCCAAGGCATCTTTCAACATACCCACAAAGGAAAAGATCCACATGTTCATCGAAAATTGTCAATTGGATTAGATGTGTGAGTTAAACTCCCAACGCGTTCATTCATTCAAAGAACTAGCTGAGCAAGGGATAAAGGAAAAAATGTCCCTCACCCTAAAGGGATCAATCAAGAAAGAGACCAATATCACTACATCTTATGAGAAATATAAATATTGGTCCAAAAATAAGAATATCACAAATGATAGGGTTGCTGATACAAAATTAGCACAACCAGTCATGCATGTACATGCGTCAACAAATGTTTGACATATCAAAACATTGACTAATGTCCAAAATGTGAACACAAATGATCCTATGGAGAATCCCCAGTCAAATATGAAAAGTAAAAACCAAAGTTTTGTAAGAAGGCCCACTCCATGAAGGAATTATACTCCTCTTGCAAAAATATTAGAGAAAATTTTACACTCTCATTCAATAAACCTACCCCAGATCAAATCATATGAACCAGATCCCTTTAAGCCAGTATGGTGGGATGAAAATAGACTTTTTATCTATTCCAGAACCAAAGGACACAAAACAATTAATTTTTTTCAATTGAAGAACATTGTCTAGGATTTCATTGAATGCGATGAAATTGAAGTTGTCAACAATTTTGGTACTACCAATCAAGATCATAAAATATTTACCAAGCCATTGATGGATCATGTAAAAGGAAAGGCCTCAACCTTAAGACATAATAACAAGACCAAATTCACATATGTTAAACTAGATCCCAATTTTACCATTAACACCTTCACCATCAGAGGCCCAAACAATGATTGTTTTGTCACCACCTGTCATTCCAAAATCATAGTACAAGGTGATTCAAAGTCATTCACTCCACCATCAGGTTAGTATAACCTTTTAGAGAATCTGTAGAAGACCCCAACCCAAATCTCAATCTTTGAATTACTTTGTGTTTCAAAAAATCATAGAGCCATCTTAGATAAATCCCTACAAAATTCATTTATCTTAAAGGACATAGACATGAACAAATTCTAGACATACCCACACATAAACCATGTCACTTTCACTGAGAGGGGTCTACCTGCACATAAACCATCTCATACTAATCCTTTGTAGTTAGAATTTTTTTTCCATCTTCACAAAATCAAGCGAGTCTTGATAGATGGAGGAGCTAGTCTAAATATTTGTACTTTGAAATTGTTAAAAGAACTAGACTACTCTAACAGTTGTGTGGATGCAATTAAATAGACACAATAAGAGCTTATGGTTATGAGGAACATCCTTCAAAAGGAATGATCACCCTCCCAATCAGGCTAGGTCCAAAAACACAAGATACTGCATTTCAAGTGTTAGACTTAGAGCTAGGATACAACATGCTCCTGGGGAGACCATGGATTCATTCCATGAAGGGAGTGTCCTCCATGTATCATTAATGCCTTAAGTTTCCTCATGAAGGGATAAAAATCACCATGCTAGGTGATAGGGATCCTTTCCTATAGTACCAATTTGAAAGGATCCACTTCCCACCAGCTACCCAATAATTAGGAAGCATCAAATGTTTCCTCATCTCAACACATTGATTCTACCAGTCCTTAAAATACAATGGAATAACCCATGTCGAAAATCAAAATAAAAATTTAGGAAAAGGGATGTGGAGAATATACCCATGCAAACTATTTTTTCATAGGAAAGTTACCTATCTCACCCTATACATATGGAAAACCTAGACAACCTCTTGTGAGGAAGCAAAATCTACCGCTTGTCTTTTATCCAACGGTTTTCATAAGATGGGGTAACATACATGGAGAGGTAATTGAAGATGATTTATCAGCTTGGTTATACACAAATGAAGAACCCCCTAAGGTCAAAATTCTAGTTCATGATTCCATGAATATGGATGGGGCTATAATATAGTACAAAATAAAGGATATGATGGATACTCTGGCCAAGGAATTGTAGAACTAGTAGCACCTACTCAAAATCTGAGCTTTTGTGGCTTGCGCTACTAGCCACAAGAATAAAGTGCTTCAAATATTATGTTACTTCCTAAAAATGATGCTCATGCTTACGTAGATGTTCAGACATTTGAAGAGTACCATTCTGACACAAACTCTCAAGAATATGAGTGGGATAGCCACCACATTACTAGTACCCTCCAACTTAACACTTTCAATGCCTGCTTATCCCTACAAGATAGACCAACATATCAAAAAATATGGATTGAATAATTTTGGAACATATCTTAACCCTCATCCTCTTACTGGTCAGAAACCCATGAATCCAAGGCTGATACATATATCAAAACCTTGTTTGACCTCCACATTTCCTTCTTTCAAACAAAGGATAACATAACCTTGGTCTACCCCAAATTAATCAATTGGGAACAACAAAATCAACCAACCATTGACATATTTGAAAAATATGAAGCAATAGCTTAGTTCTTGTGACTAAGACAAGGCATATTAATGGGAGACCATAAAGAAGGATTCAATATCACCTTAAACAAAGAAACATACTTTTGGGAGTTATGTCAATCCTCTAGTCGCAAAAATGAATATAAAAAAAATTCTTAGGTGAAAACAAAAAGGCACCTTTCAATGATAAAATAGTAAAATTAATGTACTCAAATGAAGGCTAAAACCTCCTTGAGGTTCCTAAGGATGGAGATATTGACATACTCCCTATCACTGAAGAATAGTCACCACTCCTGGAAAAGAAGTCACGGACCATAAATATAGGCACTGAAGAGACCAAAAGACTAATCCATTTGGCAAAGTCTTTAATAAAAGAAGAAAGAGAAAATTTCATTTATTTCTTCAAAGATAGGAAAATCAAATTTACTTGGTCATACTCTTACATGCCTGGATTAGATCCAGAACTAGTGCTTTATTATCTATCGCTGAAACTGGGGGAAAAGTCTTACAAGAAAAAGCTTTGAAAAATACATCCAAAAATAAAACTATTGGTCAAAGAAGAACTATAAAAAAATTATATTTATCTTTCATAAGGCCTATCAACTATTTTGAAGGGATTTATAGTCTGTGGCATATGTCCAAGCCTAATGGCGACATCAGAATCTGCACAGACTTCAGGGACCTGAACTTGGCATGCCCAAAGGATGACTTCCCTTTACATAACATTGATATGATTGTCGACCTGACTTCTGGGTACAAGATTCTATCACTCATGGATGGATTCTCTGGGAATAACCAAATCAAATTTCCACCTGAGGATCAGTACATAACAACCTTTACTTATGCTTTGGGCACCTACTACTCATGTGGCATTCCCTTTAGTTTGAAAAATGTTGGTGCTACATATCAAAGAGCCATAACTACTATCTTTCATGATATTATTCACATAATAATAGAGGACTATGTTAATTACATATTATAAAAGTCGTTGGAAAGGAATCTACACCTATCTGTATTAGAGCTAGTATTTGGCATACTTAAAAAACACAAGGTTAGGTTAAACCCCAAAAAGTGTGTCTTTGGGGCCACATCAGGAAATTTTTTGGGATTAATTGTATCACACAAAGGAATTGAGATATATCCTTAAACATTCCAAACAATAATTTAAATGTCAGAACCAACAACACTCAAGAACCTGAGAAGTCTACAAGGCCTATTACAATTAGTTAGAAGGTTCATTTCATAATTGGCATACACGTGTCATATATTCTAGTATCTAATACATAAAGAAATACAATTTTAATGGATAAACAAGTGTCAAAACACATTTTAAATATTAAAGGACTATCTACTTTTGGAAACACTATTAATGTCTCCTAGTCTCAATCATCCCCTACTATTGTACATTTCAGCTACAAAGCACTCACTAAGGGAACTATCAACATAGAATGATTCAAAAGGAAAGAAAAGGGTCATATAATACATTAGTCAAACCCTTGTGACTTATGAACTTAACTATACTACTATTGAGAGAACATGTTTGGCTGTAGCATTTTCCTCACAGAAACTCAAACACTACATGTTGAGTCACAAATCACTCCTATTTGTTCAGAAAAGAAACATTGACAGAGAAAATTTCCGAATGGGTCATGATCCTAAGTGAGTTTGAAATTTATTATTTATATATAAATGCTATTAAAGTTCAAGCTATCATCAATCAGCTAGAAGATGCACTTTTACCTTTGAAACATCTAATGTAAATATAACTCCCAAATGAGGGCATATTTTTTATACAAGAACCCACACATTTGAATTTATATCTTTATGGATCTCATACATAGAAGGGATCAGGAACCGGTATAGTATTCATCTTTCCTCGAGGAGATTCCATTCCTAGATATTAAAATTTGCAATTTGACTATACAAACAACATTATTAAGTATGAAGCACTCATCATAAGTTTGAATACCACAATGAATGAAAGATCCAACATCTACAAGTGTATAGGGATTATCAATTGATAATAAACCAAGTCAATGATAGTTATGAAAAAATAATTAAAATGTCATTCCATATGAGGCCATGGAATAAGAGGTCAAGTAATACTTTTAGAAAATATCATTTGAGCAGATCCCCAGAATCATGAACAAGGCTGCAGATGCCATGGCCACTGTAGGATCTCTATTCGACATGCCACTCGAAGAAACACATTATGAGTTCTTGGTTGAACGAATAATGCTCCATTCCTATGAAGTCCCCTCATCTATGGTTGAGTGAAAAATTGTTTGTTGATTCCCCATGGTACCTAGAAATATATGCTTACCTTGCAAGCCAAGTCATTCCCCCACACCTTTATCATAACCAAAAGAAGTCCTTAATAAGGAAAGCCTCTTGTTACACCATCATAGCCAACACACTCTATATATTAAGTCTAGATGGAAAATCCTATGACACCTCAACTCGAAAGAAGCACAAACAATGTTAATAGAAGTCCAGGAGGGTATTTGTAGTTCTCATTCTAGTGGCTTAACCCTAGCTAAAAAACTTATGATAATTGGGTACTATTGGCCCACAATGGGAACATATGCATGTAAATTCATCCAAAGATGCAATAAATGTTAGAGACACAATAACCTCATCCATACACTTACACGGGAGTTATAGCCACTCACTTCATTATGGCATTTCTCACAATGGGGGCCTGATCTTGTTGAAAAGATTCACTAATAACCCTATGACAATCATAAATAAATTCTTACAGCCATTGATTATTTTAAGAAGTGGATCAAACCTATCCCAATGACCTATAAAACTGACAAACAGATTCCCAAGTTTATTTTAAACTATATCATAAGCTGGTATGAAATGTTGCAAGCTATCATCAAAGATAATGGTACTCTATTCAAGACTAAACATGTTGATGAACTTTGTGATAATTTTTCATCTACCATTGTTATTATTCATGCTACTATCCACAAAGAAACAACCAAGCAGAGGCATACAATAAGACCATTCTAAAAATCCTAAAGAAGACTATTTATGATGTTGGCTTAGACTGACATCTCCAACTAAATCCTACCCTCTAGGCATATTGCACAAGATTCCATAAACCCATAGGAGCCACTCCATATTCACTTATGTAAGGACCAAAGCTATCTTTCTGATTGAGTTTGATCTTCCATCACTGTGAGTATCTCTTCAACGTGTCATTTTCAATGAGGAGTACCATGATTCTAGACTACATGAGCTAGAGTTTCTTGATGAAAAAAGACATAATGCATTAACCCATTTACAAGAATATTAGAAACGTCTCCATAGAATCTACAATAAAAAGGTCAGAGTTTGATCATTTGAATTTATAACCCAATTGGTTGGGTCCCTACACCATCACGACAACTTATGGGTTTGGATCATATCATATATCTACATCAAAGGGTCAGCATCCACCAAACCCAATCAACAACTTGTATCTGCACAAGTATTATACATGATTGTCAGAGTATGCCTATTTAAAAAAGTCAAAAATTACAAAAAAAACCATTAAAACATAGTCATCTTGATGAAAACCTAGCAAACAGGCATCTTGGGTGACACAAAAATAGAAACACAAGAGAAATAAATTCATCATATGGTGAAAACCACTTTGATGGAACTTTGGGAAAGTACCATAGTGAAAATTAGGCAATATAGCACCATGTTTAGGGATCATTTCTCCATTATCTATCATTGTTCCAACCTAATATCACTTATCATTTCACTCCTTATTTTTTAATAAAGAAGACTTGGCCATCTGCAAGTGGTTTGGAATTTTTTGGTTACCCTTGTCATTTTTGACTTAGTTAGTCCATCACATCCATTTCATAATAAAAATTCCTACTCTATCCTGACTTGGGGCATCACAATGTCATGATCCATCAATTTCCTAAAAAAAAATTAAAATAAAATATGTCCTAAAAAAACTTAAAAATTTGAAGAACATCTTGAGAAAATACCAAAAACATCACAAAAAGTCCTGAAACAATCATTGAAGACAACAAAAAAATTGAAAAAATTGAATATTCTACAATAAAGTCTTTTGTAAATAAACCATTTCTTTCACATTTCAATAAGCATTGAACGACATCATACAGTAATTCTGAGCTCAAATAGAACCAAGTCAAAACTATCAACTATTCAACAGGTCCTCAATCAAACTGACCAAAATGTCTTATTTATCGAAACACTCAAAACCAAACAAGTCATTCTACAATGGGGTAGCTCATCTTTGAAACTAGACAACATCATCAATATCATTGTCAAACCACTACAAAAACACAAACACATAATCAGTATGGTTGTTTACTTGTTGAGTCAAGTTGGTATTATTATGTCTTGATTTTCCCAAGTCATATTCCTATGAACCTTTGTGATTCCACAAGCAATTAGAGATGTGAGGATGGTCCATGACTTATTTTTCTTTGTCTGTTGTTTGTGGATGTTTTCCATAAAGTCTTAAAGGAATATTTTGGGTATCTGTGATAAGATCCTTCACATCCACATATAATATCTAATTTTAAATCATGTTGCAATAGATAATTTGGCTGTGATACGCCACACAAACCTCAAATCTTAATTCCCAAACTAGATGGATTGGCCCACATTCATTGTATGTTCAAAGTGCAATGTAAATGGATTATCATTCCTAGATCATTTATATATAGGTAGGATGGTATTCAATCTTTCTATAATAAAAGTGGCTCAATTATGAAGTAAATGTCTCAATTAAGTTGGAATTTGAATGTGGTTAAAATAATTTAAGTTTTCAATATGGATTTACTCTCATTTTCTCATCTCCCAATAAGTACTAAAAATTCTATTAGTTAGTCCTTACATTTAGTATGGTTTTTGTATTATAAAACAAACAAAAAATAGGCATCCTTCATTCATATCATACTAGAATACATCAAATAATTGCATCAAATGGTAAAATAAATTATATATATAATCCAAAAAAAACATAAATCATTCATTACATCAATAAAATGCAATACGTAGGCCATCATCCATTATAATACATCATATAAAATAGAAATTTCATCATCATGACATCATGTTTGCATAAACATAAAGGAATAATATAGATCATCACATCATATCACATCAAATAAAGAATATAAGTCGTTATAAGAAAAAAGAACAGGTGCATAATCATATAGATCATCCATAAACCATAGCATAATCATGTAGAGCATATCATCATCGAAAGCATGCACATCACATGAAGTATACATTAAATTAGATCATATAAAAAATAATCCCACCAAAATTGCATTGCATATATGTATAACTTAAAATAATATCAGAGTACAAGTATCATAATTAGTTTCTAACAATGAGCTCTCAAGCTCATAAAATATATGCAAAAGATGTCTATAATATCAACTTTTACTTCCTCCACCCTCTTCTCTAAGTTCTCTAGGTGGTACAAAACTTGAAGGACATACCCTAGTATGTCTGAGAGGTGCACCTACACCTACCTGGGATGCTCTAGGAGGCTATATAACTACACCACTACTCTATGATCTTCATGAAGTTGTATAGCTAGGGACACTCTTCTCAGAAGGAACAACACTCTCATAGTGATCCCTCTTGTACTATATATCTCTGTTAGCATCCCTACCATCTTGGTACATACGGTCTATATCCCCCTGTAAACTCATATCATGTACACTTTATATGGATGTCATCACATCTGCCTCTTCCTTCCTAGCTCTAGCATTCGCTACCTGAATTGTGACCCTCATACTCTCTCTCTCCTTCTCTCTCTCCATATCCCTCTAAATCCACTCTATCCTCCCCTCCAAAATTGTTACCTTCATCGCATGCCTATGGATTTGGGCCTCTATTGTTTTCATCCTCCTCATGGATCCATTTAGCCTACCTAGGAGATCCTTAACCTCATCCCTCAATCTCCTAAGATCATCCTCTTGATCTACTCCCCTCTCTCCAACATCCAATCTCATAGGTATGACATATGAATACTTTTCAAAATCACCCATGGCTACATCTATGAGTCTAGCATACTCACCATTAATCTCCATCTTGTCACTTAAAGAGTTTGATCCATTTCTTCCTTTTGTCTTAGTGTCACTCCTAGACTCCTTTGAGCTACTCCCATTGACATCTACATCCTTGTCTCCACCTTCTACTTTTTTTTATACTGATGGGACAAAAGTAGTTGAAACCAATGGGGCACCTACAACAATCGCAACATCCCCTCCACCTCTATCATCTCCATATCCCAATCATCCTCATCACCTCTACCCCTCATCCTCCATCTCTCCCTCCACCATGACCTCTATCATCTCCACTGCTTTTTCCTCCATCTCTCCCTCCATGTCTATCATGTCTCCCTTACCTCCTTTATAGAAATCTAATATGACATTTCATATCAATAGGTATTGGCACTAGTCCCAGATACATGTAAGGAATGAGACTGTGAATAACCCACAATGCATCATAATCTGTTTTGGTCCTAGCATCTGTTATCATTGATCGCTAGTCCCATATTAAATGAACAAAAGTGCTAAACTAAGTCACTATTGTTTCTATGGGGATCACTGGTCCCCAACCCCTGACATCCATCATTCATCTAGAAAATTGTGTTGACCCCACTAGTACTCCATGTCTCTCCATACTGACTCAAAACAATCCTAAAAAACCCCCTAAAAATCATATATGATGCTGAAAAAATCCCTAAAAAATCATAAAAATTATAATATGTCCTAGAAAAAGCAAAAAAATTGAATATTTTAAAAAATCCTAAAAAGTAAAAACCATCCAAATCCACATCAATAAATGTCATTTTATGACACTCATTTCATTTCCTAATAATGTACATGATCATTTTGTTTTCATCAATAATTTGTCTCTTGTGACAAAGACATACATGAGAGAAGACACAATCTAAAGACATCAAACATTGTGCTTAACTAAATCACGCATTAATAGACAAACTAATTAATCAAGTTAGTAATCAATCAGATCAAACTTTTTCTATCAATCAATCATCATCAATTTTTTTCTTTATCAATACAAGATATAGTATACTTGAAACCAGATGGTATCTGTCTTAGAAGGGGTAGTTTATCATCAATCAAATAAACTATCAACTTTGACAACAAGATCGAAATGGTTCTTGACTTGCTTGGTTTAGTGAGTCTTATCTTTTATTTATTTATCTTTGGTCATGTTCCTACGCTACTCTAGGATATCATTGAATGATGAGAGTGGTTGGGATGGTTCATGGTCCTTTTTTTGTCTTCTATTTGTGGGGTGTTTTTCATTAAGTTCTTTAGCACGTATGTCATATGCTTTAGGATGGATGGAAACATTGCTTATCTACAATTATGTTTTTTTTTATGCAAAGGGATTGCATTATCAGTTTTTGTTTTTGTGCCACAATGTACTACATCCATTTTTCAATATCAAAACAAAACTCCCTTTGACAAAAAGTGCACTTATGACAGCAATTTTCATCATCACTAACTCTTCCCTATCTAATTTCTACTTTTTACTAATATTTCTTCTGTCAATCTTTTGCAATCATTTTCTTTTAAAAAAATTGTCCTCATGTCAATTTCTGGCCAATTTTTTGAGGGGGTGTCCTTCTTCTATTTTTTTGTTCCACTGAGGCATTATCTTTAATTTTTCTTTGACACAACGCTCAGAATCACATTGTATCAAAGATGGGAAAAATATACACACTAAAATATGGTTCACGCCTTTGGCCCCCCCTTTTTAACATGTCTTCTATATTGCATGTTTGATTTTTATAATTCACTGATATTGTGTCATTCTTCCATGTCATCATCACTTGTTTTCGTCCCTAATTTACATTATTTTCTAATCAATTTGATCTTTTGATCATGTCCAATCATGTTGTTTTTCATCATTGATCATTTTAATCCTATTAATCAACCAATTCATTCTTCTATAGGGGTAAATAACCATTAATTTATCCCCTATTCCTAAGTCCTAACCTATGATAAATAAATAAACTTAATTTATCCTAATGTTCCCCTTTTCCCCACAATAAATTTTCCTTTTTCCTTTTTTCCTAATTCCTAATTTACTAACATGAGTGGAATTAATTTTCTACTCATCCCCCTTTACTAGCCTCCACTTCCTAAATCCTAGCCTATACCTCCTATTAATTAGCCTCCACTTCTTACACCTTCCCTTTTCCTTTTGTCATAATTGTCATATTTTATGATAATTTTTCTTTTTCCTTTTGTCATAATTGTCATAGTTTATGACAATTTTCTTTTTTCCCGTTTGTCATAATTGTCATAGTTTATGACAAATTTCCCCTTTTTCACTCACTAATTTTGAATTGTGCATCAAACTTGTCATAAATTGACTTAGTTTATGAAAAATTTCCTCTTTCAAATTTGTCAATTGTCATAGTCTATGACAATTTCCCTTTTGCACACTTAATTGCTAAATTTACAATTCCTCCATCAAATTCTAGAAATTGAGTCTATTTTCTCTCAATCTTATAGAGACCATCATCTTTCGAATCTTCTCTCCGTCATTATAGTCATTTTATTTCATATTTGAGTGCACTTTATCAATATGGGATCTACATCAACCTACTTTGAGGAGAAAGAAAGGACATGTGATTCAAATTAAGGGAGTTTGTTTATGCTTTGCATATGTTGTTTAACTCTTTTCTCAATTTATCTTATGTTTAGGATAGGATTGTTTGTGCATGATTTTGTAGGTTTGATGGTTGCCTTCACATGCATATTTTTTCATTTTTCTTGTGTTACAATACTATAGCTATAAAAAATAGTCCTCATACATAAATTGTTCCTCGCAACCACATATTTTTCATAATCTCTCCCCGACCAATAGGTAATCCATGTCCTCTCCTATCTAGAACCAAACAAACTCCCAAAACCCCACAAAGAATTGAAATATATGGATCATAATCCACCATGTCTACCCATCTGATGGCATACCCCCAGCACAAAAATTTGCTATTGTGGAATCAAATAGATCACATAGAGTTGATCTACCTATCCAAATAGAGTACGCAACCCTCTCCCCCTGAATAGGAATATGTAGAACCCTATACACAACCTTTAAAGTAATCGTGCACTCCCCAATCAACAAGTAGAAGGAGGAAATCTCTAAGTTCAACCTCTCACACAAAGTGGTGACAAGGCCCTGATTTTCCCTAATCTTAGGCATCAAGGTAATGTGGAGTAAACCAAGGTTGTCCAAATTCTCATGTTCATCATCATCTTGATGCAACCATGGACAATGGGAACTCACTAAGTCCAACCAATCCTTGCAATAAGACTCACACAATAGAAAGAAAAAAAATGAATGCAAGATTTGCCTTATTATTGAATGATTAGTTACAAGAACAACTGCAAGCAATATTACTTTCCAGGTATACAAGCCTGATTAGAACCTTCAATAGGCTATCTTTTTATACCATCTACAATCAGCAATGACTACACAAATATTCTATTGGTACTTTCTTCCGTCTGATCTATTGATCAGAATCCTACATGTGCTAAGATACTATTATGTTATGTATTTCTTCTATCTTCTATGGAAAACAATTACAAGAGTATATAAGGCCTTCGCAAACATCAGGTCGGCCAAGAAAGATTATATTTCTCAATAAAAAGAAAATGTATTACACATATAGGTCATGACCCAAAATCATAAGGATATTCATCCAACAAGTGGAACATGAATCGTGATCCATCAAATAGGTCGGCCGCACACGTAAAAACATTGAGAAATGAGTTGTTGAGCTTCGTCGACCAGGAAAACCTTCGCAAGATCAGAAAATACAAAGGTTGGCCAGAAAATGAAGAACATGATAGTCTCGCCAAGAATCTGAAAGGTCTCAAACACAAAGTAACCAAATGATGCACGAACCTAGGAGGGCGACAATAATTAGCCACAAACACACTAGAAGGATTTCAACCTCCAAGAATATGCATAGAATGATCATAGAAAGAAACCCTAGAACTGATCAAACAGAAAAATAGGAAAATAAATGTTTTTGGTTGATGCAAGATTGCCAAGATCCCAAGATGCTCCTACATCAAACACACGGGGTTATTTTGAAAAGTTAGTCTCTCACTTTGCTAGGGCCAAAGGAAAACTAAAATGGTCAACCTCAGCTTGATAAATCCATGAAGAATCTTCAACTGGTATGTTCTTCCATTTAACAAGATACTCTATAAAGTGCTTAATTCTTGTACTTCTACCAACACGGTTATCTAAAATATTCTCTATACTATTGTTCCACATCTTATCCATCAGTGCTACTAAAATATAATTCATGATACTCATAAAATTTTCAACATTGAATATAGGTGATATATCCATGTCTTCTGGTAACTCTACTTCATAAGCATTTCCTAAATCAAATCTCTTCAAGATCTTACAAGGACCAAATTTATTCTTCCTTAACTTTTTTTATGTACCAACAGGAAATCTACCCTTCTATAAGTACACCATAACTTCATCTCATACCTGAAAATACTTATGTCTATGTTTCGTGTCTACTCTCCTTTTGTAAGCCCGATTCATTTTCTCCAAATGATGTCTCACTTATTCATGTAATGACTTCATAACTTCATCAAATTCTTCTCCATTAGCAATCCTCATAGAAACATGACTAATATCCATCAATTCTACCACTCCCTTAGGATTAAAACTAGTAACTATCTGAAATGGTGTCTTCCATGTGCTCCTATTTACTAACTTATTATAAGTAAACTATGCTTGAGGCAAAACTAAATCCCAATTCCCTAGCTTATCTCCAACTAAACATCTCAACAAATTTCCTAAACTCCTATTCACAACCTTTGTTCATCCATCGACCTATGGATGAAAAGTAGAATTGTACTTCAAATTAGAATTCATCTTCCTCCAAAGTGCTCTCCAAAAATAGCCAACAATATACTATCCCTTTCTAAAACAATGCTCTTAGGCAATTCATGTAATCTCATAATCTCCTTGAAAAATAAATCAGTTGCATGCACTGCATCTATAGTCTTCTTAAAAGGAATAAAATGTTCTATTTTACAAAATCTATGTACAACCACAAAAATTGAATCATAGCCTCTTTGTGACTTTGGCAAACTAAGCACAAAATCCATGCTTACATCTTCCCATGGTCTGACTAGTATTGTCAAAGGTGTATATAATCCCACATTCTGACTACTTTCCTTTGCAACTTGACACACTTTACAATCCTAAACATAATTTTTCACATCCTTATGAACTTGCGGCCAAAAGTAGTTCTCACTCACCAAAGATATTGTTCGATCAATGCCAAAATGTCCTTCCAATCCTCCACTATGTTTATCCTTAATGATATTATCTCTCATAGAACTTCTGGGTATACTGACTACCTTTGAATAATATTTCATCCTGAATAAAATAATCTAACCACTTATTCCTATCTGAAACAATAGGTTCTCTACAAGATTTCCAAGATTCAATGAAGTTTGTACCATCCTCATTCAATGTTTTTAACTCATCAAATCCCAATATTTCTATATTTATTGCAGTTAACAAAGCCCTTCTCCTACTCAAGGCATTAGAAAATCTATTTTTCATACCACTATTATGTTTCAACACAAATTTTCATCTCCATATGAACTCAACCCACTTCATATGTCTTTGATTTATTTTATATTGGTTGATCAAGTACTTCAATGCTTGATGGTCAGTATATAGTACAAACTCCCTGGGTAGAAAATAATGTCTCCATTTCTTCAATGCTTGGATTATGGCATAAAAATTTCGATCATACAATAAATACCTTATTTTAGCATCATTCAACTTCTCATTGATGTATGCAACAAGCCTACCTTCTTGACTCAAGACAACTCCGATTGCATTTCCACTAGCATCACAGTCTACTTGAAATACCTTATTAAAATCAGGTAAAGCTAACATTGGTTGTTTAGTCACCTTTTTCTTTATAAGTTCAAAACTCCTTTATGCTCCATGTGTCCACTTAAACTCCTTCATTTCTCCTCTAATAGTTTCAGTCAGCGGTCCATAGATTGAATTGAAGTTTCTAATGAACTTTTGATAAAAAATAGCCAACCCATGGAATGATCTTACCTCTCCAACATTCTTTGATGTAGGCCACTCAACAATGGCATTCACTTTCTTAGGATCCATCTTCAACCCTTCCATAGATATTACAAATCCCAAGTATACTAACTCTTCTTTCATTAAATTACACATTTTGATGTTGATCAGTAACTTCTCTTCTCTTAACCTCTGCAATACTTGTTTAACATGCATAAAATTCTCCTCCTTTCTCTTACTAAAAATCAAGATCTCATCCAAATACACAATGACAAAATTACTTAATAATTTCTTTAGAACTTCATTCATTAACTTCATGAAAGTACTAGGTGCATTAGTTAATCCAAAGGGAATTACCAACCACTCATACAATCCCTCATTTGTCTCGAATGTGGTCTTCCACCATCACCTTCTCTGCTTCTGATATGATGATATCTACTCTTCAAATCTAACTTGGTGACATATCTGGCTCCACTCAAACAATCCATCAAATCATCCATCCTTGGAAAAAGAAACCAATACTTGATTATGATCTAGTTGATGGCTCTAGAATCGATACACATCCTCCATTGTCCATCTTCTTAGGTGCTAACACTACAGGCACTGCACACAAACCCAAGCTTTCTCTGATCAATCCCCACTACAAAAAATCTTGTACTTTCCTATTGAGTTCTTCATTTTCTATTGGACTCATCCTATAGGATTCTTTGTTAGGTAAACTATCCCCTAGTGTCAGATCCATACAATGGCTAATACTCCTTGTAGGTGGTAATCCATCAAGGACATTATCTGATATGATGTTTTCATACTCATTCAACAATCTAGATATTTATTTTGGGTGTTCTTCTCCTGATACAATCTCCTTAGACTTCTTGGGTACTAAAGAAAAAGACACATTATCATGCCTCATGCCATCCAATAACTTTTTTCCATCCACTAAACAAATCCTTTAACTAGTACACACTTCACTCTTAAGGGGTTCCTCTAAAGGTAACAAATTTTGATTCATCCCATTAGACAAAATGGTATATACATTCTTCCTTCAGTCATGTATAGCTTTCCTATCATACTGCCATGGTCTACCCAACAAGATATGAAACACATCCATAGGCATAATATCACACAAAAATTCATCATAATACTTCCCAATCTTGAATTTAACTAGGTATTGTTTACTTACCATTACCTTGTGTTCATCTTGTATCCATGCAATCTGATAGGGTTTAGGATGATTCAACCTCTACAACTTTAGTTTGTCAACCAATTCCTTTGAGGCAAGATTATCAGAACTACCACTATCTATGACAACATTGCACACTTTTTCTTGTACCTTGTATCTGATTTTGAACAAACTCTTTTTCTATAAGGATTCCTTATCTTTTTCTTTGTGATATATGATTCTTTGAGTCATCAAGGTTTCTCCTTCCTCTACTTGATTATTGTTTACTGATCCAGTGGACATTTCATCTGTAAATGTTGTTCATCTACTGCCTTCTACCTTCTTCTTAGAGTTTCCTTATTTACACTCATAGGCTCAGTGCCCTGCTTCACCACATTTGAAGCAAGTTCCACTGAACTTCCTTCTATCACCACTACCTTGTCCTTCATTACAATAGGAAATCCTATCATTCCTCCTATAGTGATCATTATCCTTGGTTTCAGATTCATTCTTGCCTTGATATGTAGAAGGTCTACCTCCTCCAGCATTAGTGCTGGATCAAACTCTCTAAAATATTCATCCTCTACCTCTTTGCCTTTGATCATGCCTTTGGTTGAACTTTTCTTCAGCCTTCAAGGCCCACTTGTAAGATTATTCCACACTCTTAATCTTTATCAGAATAATTTCATATTGTATTTACACCCTTAAACCATTATGGTAGCAATCAACTTGTTCATCTTTATCATCTACATGACCATATCTAATATTCAGCTTGTACAACTCCTCAGTGTAACTCTTAACACTTAAGTCCTACTCCAAGTTCTACAACTTCTAAAATATACTTACTTGGTAATCTCCAATCAAAAACTTAGCCTTTAATTTATTCACCATTCTATCCCAAGATTTTATCTTATATTTATCCCTTCTCTGTCAATATGTTTGTAAATGTTCCCGCTATAAGGATGCATGTCCTTTTAACTTGGTACATGCATATTTTACCTTCTTCTCCTCCCTAGTTCCTTCAAGTTCAAATTACTTATCCATCTATGTGATCCAATTCATCAATTCATCATAATCCATATTTCCATGATAATCAAGTGGGTTGAAATGAGGTCTCTTATTCACATTAGTCAAAGATCTAATGAACCTTTCTTCTTCTTGATTCAATTTTGGTGGTGCCTCATTGTTCTCTCCTTCTCCAGCCTAGTTATGATTTTGTTCATCTCCTTCCTCATCCCTTGCATCCTCTATATGTTTTCCTCTACTCTGAGTAGTTTCCACCACTTCCAATCTAGGAGAAATTTATCTCAATAAATCCAAGACAACTAGGTCTGCATTCCTTGCTCCACCTCTAGTATTCCTCCTGGACATCTTCGCAATATTTAGCAGTTTTAGTTTGGATCATCTCCTTCTCCATCCAACAAGAAAACCCTAGGTTGCAAAACCTTTCTCTGATACCACTTGATGCAGCCAAGGATAGTGGGAACTCACTGAGTCCAACTAATCCTTGCAAAAAATGTCACACAAAAAAAGAAAAAGAGAACAAGAGGAAGTGAATGCAATATCAACCTTCTTATTATAAAATGATCAGCTACAAGAACAACTACAATCAGTTATACTTTCTAGGCATACATGTATGATTAGAACCTTCAAAAGTTATCTTTTTATACCATCTGTAATCAACAATGACTACATGAGAATTATGTAGATACTTTATTCCATCCAATCTATTGATCAGAATCCTACAAGTGCTAAGCTACTATTATGTTCTATCTTTCTCCTATCTTCTATGGAAAACAATTACAAGAGTATATAAGGCCTTCGCAAACATCACATTGGCCAAGAAAGATTATATTTCCCAATAAAAAGAAAATGTATTACACAGATAGGCCAGGACCCAAAATCATAAGGATCTTCATCCAATGAGTGGAACATGAATCATGATCCCTCAAATAGGTTGGCCACACATGTAACATCATCAAGAAATGAGATTTTGAGATTTGTCAACTAGGAAAACCTTTGCGAGATCGGAAAATATGAAGATTGGCTAGAAAATGAAGAACATGACAGTCTCGCCAAGAATCTGAAAGATCTTGAACAAAAAGAAATAAACTAATGTGGGAACCTAAGAGGGTGATAAGAATGAAGACACGAACACACTGGAAAGATCGTAGCCTCCAATAATATGCAAAGAATGATCACATAAAGAAACACCAGAACTGATCAAACAAAAAAACAAGAAAACAAATGTTTTTAGTTGATGCAAGATTTCCAAGATCCCGAGATGCTCTTGCATCACATCTATTATATACCTATAAATAGTGTTTGGGGATGATTATCTTGAGTATTCAAGGCATCATCCCTAATCTCAAATACCAGTGTAAATACCTAGTCAATCCCAAATGCAATAAAGAGTCCATGTTAAATAAATACATATATGCTACATCATTTACATTTATATATCACATGTATGAGGAAAACACCAAAATATATATCCTTACATATATCGCATACACATATAAATAACTCTAAAAGTGCATTCATACATCATTCACAACCATACATGTCATTTAAATAACTTAAATAAAAAATTCATTTACACATATTCCATAAAATTATAATTAAGAAAAGAAGTCAAATCACATTCTAAGTGTGTTGATTGCATTGATTAAGTGTATCACTCCCATTCATAAATTGCATAAAACCCTAACATATATGTTTCAATCACACACTTCAAGTGCGGTCATCGTGCACCATAAGTGTGTTGATTCCTAATGAAGGGGACTCCCCTTAATACCACAAGTACACAACAGAAACAAAGAGAAACAATAGAAATTTGCAAGAACAGAAAATTGGCTTCTTATTGGCTCCACAAATGTGGAATTAAAAACTTCAGAATTACAATACCAAAAGCCACATTGGCATCCCTTACAATAATCTGTAGGACAAAGCCTCAAATAACCACCCAGAACTTCCCTAGAAAAGACTACGAACCTTCCTTAAATAGGCAATTTTCCACCACCCGAGAAGGTTACAGAAATCTAGCCATTAAGGCCGACTACCCTTAGCATTTAATTATTTTTCACTTTTATTACAAAAGGGTCGGCTTTAAATATTTACAAAATATGAGATTAGGTAACCCAACTTCCGGAAGCCATAACTTTTGAACCGTAGCTTCGATTGGCTATTATAACCACTTTCTAGAAAGGGGAGATCACGATCTACAGTGGCCGACACACGAAACACAATTTAGCTAGGGCTTCAACCTCGATCTAGAGCCTCTAAGGTCCTAAAAATTGAGCTCAAAGGTTTCACACCCTAAAATCTCAACAATAAATCCTTAATAACTTTGCCAATACAGATGTTATGGAAATGAAACTCAACTGGCATGCTTATATGACTAAGATGATCCTTCACCTGAAGAATTAGAACATTCCAAGTTCAAAGGGCCAACTTACTAAAAATAGAAAGTTTCCAAAAATAGCAGCTTTGTACAAAATAGCCCTTATTAAATAGAAAACACATATTTTTGGGTGATGCAAGATTGCCCTTACACCCAGGATGCTACTGCATCAAACACCCAGGGTAATTTGAGAAGTGACCCTCTAACATCTCAGGTGTGTAGAGGAAAATAAAGATGGTCAACCTCCTCCTTTGTCAGCCATGATGAATCTTCTACAGGTCATCCTCTCCATTTGTCTAGATACTCTTCATATGTCTTGTTCCTTATGCTTCTGCCAACACGACTATCTAGTATATCTTCAATCTCCTTGGTAGCTGAAGTAGTAGCTAGAATACTCCATTGTGCTTCTATGACCTCACCTTCAACACCCCCTTCATGGTACTCTATCAAATCTGCATTGTTAAATACTAGTGAAATATTCAACTCAGTAGGCAATTTTACCTCGTAAGCATTTCCTGAATCATGCTTCTTCAGTATCTTACATGGCCCAAACTTCTTCATTTTCAACTTGTTATATGTACCAACTGGAAATCGCTCCTTTCGCAAATGAACCATGACTTCATCCCCAACCT
>MU224864.1:372196-409940 GCA_018584345.1 Thuja plicata | reverse complement strand
AATTAATTATTTAATTAATGTTGAGAATTGGATTAGATGATTTGAGAAAGATGAATTTAGAAGAAAATAGATGATTAATTAATGATTAAGAAACCATTAATTAATAGATGAAAATTAGTGTTTTTAACGTAAAGTTGCAAGCCTGTCCATTTTAGGGTGTCTACAATTACAAAAGGGTCGGCATTAAATATTTACAAAATATGAGATTAGGTATCCCAACTTCTGGAAGCCATAACTTTTGAACCGTAGCTCCGATTGGCTATTATAACCACTTTCCAGAAAGGGGAGATCGCGATCTACAGTGGCTAACATGTGAAGTGCCAATTAGCTAGGGGTTCAACCTTGATCCGAAGCCTCTAAGGTCCTAAAAATTGAGCTCAAAGGTTTCGCACCCTAAAATCTCAACAATAAATCCTTAATAACTTTGCCAATAAATATGCTATGGTAATGAAACTCAACTAGCATGCTTATATGACTAAGATGATCCTTCACCTAAAAAATTAGAACATTCCAAGTTCAAAGGGCCAACTTACTAAAAATAGAAAGTTTCCAAAAATAAGAGCTTTGTACAAAATAGCCCTTATTGAATAGAAAACACATATTTTTGGGTGATGCAAGATTGCCCTTACACCCAGGATGCTCCTGCATCAATTCCTTGCTCTATTGTGGTGATAGCGCACCGTAAGTATGTCTCCTTAATACCTATAATGTGTTGTTTTATTGACCTGAGTGCGGCCCAGTTTTAATAAGCCCTAAAATAATTTCTAATAAGTGTGTCTATTTAGACACATGAGTGCATAAAAACTAACCCATGAGTGTGACATTTCATGCCTTAATCGACCTAGACCTAATATGAAAAAGGTATGAAAATTGAGGCAAAATAAAAGTCGAGATGTCAAAACTCCCCAAAGGTGGGGTGTCAACTGCTCATTGATAGGTCCTGACCTACTCTCTGATGTGTACTGCATCCTCATAATTTGTCATCTCTCCACAAATCACTCAAAGACTACTCCTTCCACACCAAGTTCTCCAAAAGCTAAAACTGCATAATAACTTTTAAAATTCCCTCCACTCCTATTTATACCCCCTACCCCACCTCAATGGACGTGCACATCTTGCATTTCTATTGGTGCAGTGTTTTTCACCTTCTTGAGTCTGTATCTTTTGCATATAACCTTTATGTTTTGAATCGTAAGTTGTGTTATGATCCTGAACATGATATCAACCAAATGAGCCCTTCATTATATTTTTTGCTCATTTCCTTGAGGGGGCACCATAATACCTAGTTACTAATGTTTTTCATAGGGGCATACTCGGGTATGTTTTTTATGAATTATTCTTTGAAATGATGCTTGAAAACACACTGTATCAAAGATGGGCGAAATGTAGACACTAAAAAATGACATATTGCTTTAACACAATGAATTTACTAACATTCTTATTAAATTATTAAATAATATTTATCATTTAATTATTTTGTGTCCTATTATATTCCAAATTCCAAATTCTTCATTTCTCTTTCATTTCATAATTAAGTAATTTTAATTATTTACTTAATTATTGAACGTCTAAATCAATAGTCATCAATTATTCCTCTATAATGTAATTAAATAATTAAAGATATTTGATTATTCTCTATGACATTTCAATTAATTAAATAATTGTGTTATTTAATTAATATTGCCTCTTTGTTATTATTAAACTCATGTAATAATCACATTTAATAATCAAATTCCCATTTATAATTAAATAAATCATATTTATCTAACAAAGCTAATTATTCCTCTAATAAATAAATAAGTTTAATTATTTATTTATATTCCCCCATGTACAAAGGAATAAATTATTTATTTATTTAATCATATTTATTCTTCCACTTCTGACTAAAACTCAATTTATCTTCACTAATCAATCACCCTTCTCTAACTAATCAATCAATTCAATTAACAAATCTATCTATCCAGTCTTCTATTCCATCTAATCAGTCAACTCTTCAATCAATTCACTTCACTCTTCAATCTATTATGTTAACAAATCAACCTATTATGTCGACAAGGCAATCAAGTGAGTTGAACTCCCATTCAGTCTGAGTTTAACTCTTCAATCATAGATAATCAATCTCACCAATTGTGGAATCCTAATTGAAACCCCAAGATTATTATAAATAGAAAGATTGTTCTTGTATTTCGTAACCACACATGCTTCAAACTTTTATGTTGTTGTTGTCAATCAGGATTGTACCCGCAATGCAAAGTTAAGAACTCTGCAATCCTGTTGGAACATGGAAACATTCTCACTGGTGGAAATAAGAATGAATCTCTGGATCATAGGTCAGCTTCCTCCTTGTGATCACCTAAAACTAAACTTGACTAGAAAAGGGTTAAAAGGATATGCTTGTGTAAATGATAACTAATACTAGAAGGTGATGCACCAATGATAAATCAAATTAAATCCCACAAGACTCTTCACAAAGCATTAAAATCACAACTCACTTAGACAATCCTTGCAAAAATAACTCTATGAAAGGCTTATAAACTAATATTAAAAGAGGAAAACATGTATGTCTTCACAGTTCAAACACTGAAATTAAAACACAGTCATAAATCTGCACCTTGTGTCATCATATTATGCATTTGAATTGAAGGAAAATTGATCAAATAAAGACAATAACAAAATATCTGAAGTCAATTACTCACAATTAATGATGAAAACCATAAAATAAATGGAAGAACTCAGTCTTTGTATATAAATCTGTGAAATCTGCTACAACATACTCCAATACAATAATGCTTGATTTTGTAATGTACAAAAATGGTATAAAGAATGAATTCCCCCCCCCCAAAAAAAAAAAAAATGAGCTCAATACAAGATATAGACCCACAAACATGGAAGGGTCAGATGCATGAGAAAACTCCTAAAAAATAGGGTGTGAACTCCAAGAAACTGAATACTAACTACAAGAAGAAACCCCTCCAAGTCAAGTGGGACTGATGTAGCATTAAAAAAACTCATACTAAACTACCTCAAACTCACCCAAAACATGTAATCTCCAAGGGTCGGATGCCAACGAAAAACCCAAGAAAAGGGGAGTGGAACTACAAGATATCATTGTCTAATTTGTCTCAAAAGTCAACTCAAACCCAAACTGACCCATGTGAGGTCCAAACTGAAGTGGAACTACACATGTCTTCTCCAAAAGATCCTAAAATGCAAAAGAAAATGACAACCCCTTCTCCAAGGTACATATAAACTCAAAAGAACTCCAAGTTCAAAAAAATCAAATTCCATCCATTGAAAAAATGAACTCCATGTGCCAAGATGAAAGCCAACTCTATGTAAAAATGCACATTCTCTCATGCAAAACCCTACTAAAAAAATGCATGCATATGTTTCCCTTAATCATATTTCTAGAAATAATATTTATGAAGTAACAAAACCAAATAATATTATTATTTTGAAATAATATTTATCAATTTATAATGTACAATATAGTGAATATTACTATATAGTAATATTCACTATATTGTAAATTATAAATTGATAAATATTATTTGGTTTTAAAACCTTATAAATATTATTCTAAACATAATTAAAAGATTAAAATATAAACACAACATTTATATCCTATTTAAAACATAGACAAAGGATTAGGCTCACGGGTGTATTAGGGTTGAAACCCTAAAAAAATCAAAACACAAAACAACTTTTCATTTTACAATTATCTCCTCTGCTTTGTGGTCGCCACTCCTCCTAGGGTTTGGAGGGTTTTTGAAGGATTTTCTGGAAATTTGATGAAGGTTTGAAGGATCTCTAAGGATTATGGAAGAATTTTAAAGAAGATCTTTCACATTGTAATAGGTATCTGCTTCTCAGGAACCCGTGAGCCTTATTGTTCTTTCTTCTTCAATAAATTATGATTATTTTTCCTTCTATAACCGCGGTTATCTATGAAGATTTCTCACTGTGTATAAACATGAAAATTGTGCTCTTATGTAAGTGTAGTTGTGGTTGTGGTTTCATGTTGTTTGTGGTTTGATATCTCTGAGATATACTCAAGAAGAAGATAAAACCCCCCTAAAACTCCAGCAAACCATGGCTTTATGAAATTATTTTGAAACCCTTGCTTTTGATTTTGATAACTTCATGACACTTTTTTTGGGTAATGAGAATTTTATTTCTTTTATACAACACGACTCCATTCGTGAAAAACTTTGTACATTCAAAAATGATAATTTTAAAGAGATTTTTTGGATATGGAACTCGAGGGTTTTCTATATAGTCTTTTAATACAAACTTTACTTTTCATTACATCCTGAAGGTTTCCACAGTCGAGGGTTTTCTATATATTGCATCATGTTCCTCAAACCCTACCTTTTCTTGACTATGTGGCTCTCTATGTAGTTTGTATGGCTCATACCTACATGTATTTCATTTTTTATCTCTTCAATGATGGAAAAGGTATAAAAACAATTATTTTTTTACCTTAGGTCGTTGCCTCTACACTTTGAAATGGGGTTTTTTGACTCATTTTTTCATGAATGTTCAGTTTTTCTTACTTGAAAAAACTCACAAAACAAAGAGAAATGAATGTGCATTTCATTGTATATTAGCTGCTTGAGGGTTTCATTTTTCACTTCTGCATTTATAACTTGTAATATATTTCATGGTTTCTCCATGTTGCGACTTGATCACTTGTAAAGATAGTTGCTACCTTTGACATCTCTAGATGCAATTTCGTACTCTGTAACTTGGTGCTCTTAATTAATGATTTGTCTACCCCTATAGCATGCTCTATATAATTTTTTGTAGCTTATCATAATGTAGGATGCTTTTAGTCATGTTTCTAGTTCACATGTATCTATTTCTAATTTTTTCCTTAGGGATAAAGTGTTCTTTTATAAGCATCTTGTAGTGGCACACACAATCTTATCATGTTACCTTGAACAACTCCCTACATTTTTCACTACTATTGATCTTGACGGGAATGTTTTTAGATTACAATCTTTGGAAATAACTCCTCTTTATTATAGTCTCCTAGAGCTTTTTTTGGGTATTAGCATCCATACTATCATTTCCACCTTTATAGTTGTTACTATCTTTGGAATATGCATTTATTACCATGATAACTATTACTCTAATATCATAACTTATTTACATAAATGAATATGTTGTCTTATTGAAATAATATACATTTTTAACTCTTGTTATCTTACTTGGTGAATACAAATGTCAAATGGTTACCATGTGTGAATCCCCAATATTCTAACAGTTATAATTCTGCAAGTCCTCTTGTTTGGGTGTCTTTAAGAGGATCCTTTCTAAAAACAACTTGAACCCTACATGAAGCTCCCTAGACTATTCAATATCCTTTGTCACATGTTTGTATAACTTCACCTAGGATGAGACTGTTATGTTCTTCCTTAATATGTCACTATACTAGCATCATATTTGAATATTACTGTAGCTATTTATTAACACCATTATGAAAACATCCTTGATAAATCTTGGGGTTTACATGTCCTCTTATGCCTTGGATTCTAAAACTTGAGTAATTCATGACTATTTGTCTATAATGGTAGCACCACCTTGTTCTCGACTAACATGCTCTTTATAACTTGAAACATATGCACTCCTTTTATTTCTATGAAAACCTAGAATGTCTCATCCTCCCATCTTGTGTAAAATAAATAATTATATTAGCATGGGATGGATTTTTTTTATTTACATGAGTTGTGTTCACCATTTTGACTTGATGATCCATAGATCACTGTCCTTGGATGATTGTTATGAGTATACATTATGTTCCACTAGTTGTAGCAGCATTGTTGTGTCCTCATGATACTCAATTGCTTGTAATGACTCAGATGATGTTATCTTGTATTCATTTTAGAGATATAGGATCATATGTGATTGTATCTTTGTTTCTTTGAGGATATTTTAAGTCTTGAATGATTCTGATTTCAATCAAATATAATAAAAAGGTCTCACAACAATTTTTTGTGTCCCTTTAATTGATTAATTGTCCTTAATCTACTTCTTAAATAAAACATCCGCTATGTAACATCATTTTGGTCTTCACAAAGTGATAATAGTTTCCCTCCACCCTATCCCCTATTGTCAGATGAGAATGACGCTTACAGACACTATCTGTCCTTGATATTTGCAACCTATGACTATGATTTTGTATACCCTAAAATGGACAGACTTGCGACTTTACATTAAAAACACTAATTTTCATCTATTAATTAATGGTTTTTTAATCGTTAATTAATCATCTATTTTCTTCTAAATTCATTTCCTCTATTAATTAATGGTTTTTTAATCATTCATTAATCATCAATTTTCTTCTAAATTCATTCCCCAATCATCTATTCAAATATCCAAAATTAATTAAATAATTACTTTTATATAATTAATTAACCTTAATTGATTAATTTCTATTAATTAATTACTAATTAAATCCCTCCAATCTAATTAATTTAATTTCATTCAATAATGCAATTCTAAATAAAAAAGAATTCAATTATCTCACATGTTGAAAACTTTAATTTCAAAAATGAATTAAATATTCATTTATCTTCAAAGAGATAACTCCCAATCACATCACATGGGTTAATCCACCCACCTCTTCATTTCACATGGGTTTCTCCACCCACCTCTTCAGTTCTAAAAGGTAACTCAAAATGAGCTCTTCAGTTAACCAAACTCTATCTCCTCTCTCTCAGTTGAAGAGGTGGAGTTTACTGATGGCTTCTTCAGTTCCCTTTGATCTCAACCATTCATCATCCTATCTCTGGGATTGATCTCAACCGTTCATCTCATTCTCAATTCCTATATAACAAACCCTTCATAACCATTTGAAGGATCCAGGATTTCAAGCTTACATGTTCCATTACTCTGTCAGATTGGTTCAAGCATCAAGCCATCTTGCGATCACAAAGAAATTCAATATCTTATTCTCGATGCTCCCAAGTCATAGACGCTACCCACACCAATACTGAGCATCACAAACAACATTTCAGAAGGAGTAGAGAGAGACAATAGAAGCTTCAAGCAATTGGGTTTGCAATCATTTGTTTTCCTCTTATTTTCTTGTACATTTTATTGATTCGTAGTTTCATTATTAGTAGCTTGTTTCTTATCGATTTCCCCCATCGCAAATCGGTGCTAATAACCCCTGGTAATTGAGAGTGTTACATATCTTGATCCATGCATACAGATTAAACTTAATGGTTTGAATTCAATACCATTTTTTATTACTGCACCTATTTTTGCCATTGATGTGACCTATTTTTCTTTCTATAGCATCACATTTAGATATCCATGACATGCTTCCTAGATCATGATATTGTTTAATTGATGATGCTCGCTATGATAAATCCTTGATATAAACTCTTTGTGACTTTCATAACATGTTTTAACTTTCTTGTGACATAACTACTCTTTTCCTGAATTATGATCTGTGTCATTTCTCATTATTGAACCTCATACCATATCTTGTACTCTATAACTTTAAATTATTTGTCTTGTGTCTTTTCTACCATTAATCTGTAGTTGATTAAGATAAGATTGTAGCATTTATGTTTCCATCTCTTACTATCTACTTGTCCTAGCAGAGTACAACAACATCATGAACAACTTTTATTTTATTGCTTACCTCCATAAAAATGCTTGTCTTGCACCTTATAACAATATTAACAAATCAAAAAACTTTATTTCTCTAAATATTGTACTCCATGCTAATGAAAATTTTAATTATGGTTGTAGCCTTTATTTGAGATACACTAGCATTTATGATTGTTATTCATGTATCATGAAAGGCCCTTTTCTGAAAGAAATATTGATTTGTCACCTTCCTATATGCCTGATGTTGCCTGTTGTTGTGCATTGTACCTGAAACTAAAAGGTTTCAATCTGAACTAGAATGTCCCTTTAATAGAATTTGTCATTAAATGAAAATTTAAAAGGTTTCATACATAAAGTAGTATATCCCTTCAATAACTTGTCTTCATACTTGGATCTGCACATGGAAACAACTAGTTAATTAAATCATTGGGTTCTTAATTTCTTTCCATTATTTTTATTTTTCTAATCTTTATCTGAGTGTGTAGCAGTTAAGATTAGGTATAGGCTTGAGAATATTAATTTCTCAATCATCAGTGACTGACTCCACTTTTATTCCTTCTTGCAGGTATATCTTGAGCATGTGGGCCCACTCATTAAGCTCACCAGACTCAACAGTTTGTCATCCCAGGCAATAGAGAATCTCACCTTGCCTCTTCTTTATCTTGTCTTCTATGCTTTCAATATTTTCTCTTTGAAAATACATAGCTTAATATAGTTACCACATCTTGTGTGGAAACTTCTGTGTACTTATTTATTTGAATGGACAACTTATGGAAACATATCTTGTAATAAATGCATATTCGGTTCCTTTTCTATTTTCTCTTGTAAATCAATGTACATTTGTAAACCATTTGCATATGGAATGAATAAAAAATATTACTTTTTCTCTTCTTCTCCATTTTGAAAATATAGGACAGCGAATTGTTCTTTCCCCTCATTTTAACACATAATATTATCAAATGAAAAATTTTCTTTTCTTCAACAATTGCAATCAGAAAATAGAATGAAATTACATTTACCCCTTTCAAAAGTAAACATGAACTTAAGGTATCTTTAAAACATTTATGCATGTAGCATAAATTGGTAACATTTTTGGCGACCTCTTAGGGGTGTTTTCCTGATAAATAGAAAAGAAATAGTACCCTTTTGCAATCCATTGGGCACATGAGTCAAATGCTCTCTAAAACTGAGAAAACTGGTACTCCTCCAAACCAAAATAGAAATGAGACTAAACATGCTTGAAAATTGAAAACATGTGCATCAAAGCACTTACAGAAAACAAATTACAACTGAAAAATCCATGATTGTATGAACCCATGGTTATGATATGGGGCAGTAGA
This sequence comes from Thuja plicata, assembly GCA_018584345.1. NCBI lineage: Eukaryota > Viridiplantae > Streptophyta > Pinopsida > Cupressales > Cupressaceae > Thuja > Thuja plicata. The sequence goes on along the minus strand of MU224864.1, from coordinate 400,974 downwards.
TTCTAATCCATGCCTTATGTGATGATCATTGATTCATATCATTATGATTTTGTTCATAAACTAAACTAAAAAGAAACCTACATGTAGAGTGAACTTTAAATAGTGATGTTGATTACATGGTATGTGTATGAACATGATATTTATGATGTGAGGTAGCAGAATGAATCCATGCCTCATGTGATGGGTATGATTTTTATGCCACTATTGCACAGTTGATATCTCTATTTCTATTTCACTATACCACATTGAAACCAACTAACTGCAAACTACTAACTAAAACTGAAAACTACCTTCTTCAATTGTCATAATCACATTAATGAACTATGCATTTTTTATAACAGTGAACCTTGAGGGGTTCTTTGTTATGTATGATGTATTCTTTTTTGATGTGATTATGACAAAAATAGAAATACTAACTACAAATGACTAAAAGAAAACTATATATGTGCTGAAGCACTTATTTTTGAAACTTAAAATACCTCAAAAGCAGTGCTTAAGGTGTATCCTATTGACTGGGATAGGAAATTCCTCTCCTTCAATAGTTGAAAGTTGAAAAGCGTTATGCACTTTGCATCCTAAAATCACAAATGGGCCACTCCATATGGCATCAAATTTGGTGTGCTTTCTAGGCCTACTCTTCACGTTATCCCATTTGAGAACTAAATTGCCTTTATTAAATACTCTTGGGACAATTTTCCTGTCAAATGTCTTCTTCATCTGATCATGATGTTTCTCCAAATCCTAAAATGTTTGTTTTATGATTTCTTCAAGGTCAATCAATTCTATCAATCTAACCTACATTGGCTCTTCCTCTAACAATTGTAATTCTTTGATGAAACTCAAAGTTGGAAACTCAATTGAAATTAGAAGTCTAGGTTCCATACCATAAAAAAGAGTGAATAGTGAATTACCTGTTGAATACTTTGGGGTAATTCTATCAGATCACAAAGTTAACTTGAGCTTGTTGTTCCAATATTGTTGGTTGTCTTCAATAGTCGTCTTAATGATGTGAATCAGGGTTTTTTTGGTCGATTATGCTTGTCCATTACCTTGTGGATAATAATTGGATGAGTTACTAAGACACATATTATGATTCACAGCCCACTTTGTTACTTTTGTGCCTACAAAGGCCAATGGGTTGTCTGAAACAATTGAATCGGGTACACCAAAACATGCAACCAGATCTTCATAGAAATTTAAAGTTGAATTCTCATTTGCCTCCTTCAATTCCATAACTTCAATCCACTTGGTGAAATAATCAGTGGTTTTAAGTATAAATGTATGACCTGAACTAGAAGGTGGATTAATTGGACCTGTAAAATCAAGTCCCCATTTCATAAAATGTTGTTCAATCTAAACAGGTTGCAAGGGTAAAGCTACTAAATGCTACTTATCAGCAAAAATTAAACATTTTTTTACAGCTTCTTACCCATGTAAATGCATCTTTATACATTTTTTTCCAATAATAACCATCTCTTGGAATTTTTAATGTTGTTGTCCTAGGAGAAAAATGACTACCTGCTGGTCCATTATGAAAATTTTCAAGGATCCTATCAATATTATCCATCTCAACACATCTCAAAATTACTCCATTTTAATCTCTTCTATACAAAATATCTTTCATAATAAAAAAAGGAATAGCTTGATTTATGAAATATCATCTCTTAGCATTGTTTAAACCCAGAGGGCATTCACCAGTGTGCAAATAATGCCTTATTTGTTGAGTCCAACTTGTTATTTTTAACATTGTAGCATTTTGATCTTCATCCTTATTGGCAAGTACAATATTATTCCCATCCTAATGGTTGTCCTCTTTTCTATAAAAAATCTTCTCACACATGCCTTTGACTCTTACAAGCTTGGTTATCTTAATCTAGATGTCATACTCTATTACTTTGGTTGCTCGTCCAACTCTCTTTTCATTGAGGTCCTTATTTAATAAGAATTATTTAATGCTTGGATGAGCAACCATGAGATTAATTATGTTACTTGCAATCAAGGGCTTGAACTTTCTTGAGGCTTCTTATGGTAGCGAGGATATGTTTCTCAATAAAAGTATACCATTGTTCATAGCCTTCTAAACCTTTACTGAAAAATGAAACAGGTTTCTCTTTCCCCTCTGAATTTTTTTGTACCAACATTTTTGAAATAAAATCATCAACGCCAAAGGCATACAAAACAAAATCTTTATCAAAATTGAGGTTGATGGATGTATGGGCACTTGAAGTTGCCTCTTTCATCTCTTCAAAACTCTGCTTAACTTCTTTATTCCAAGAAAAACTTGCATTCTTTTTTAACATCGTTATCATTGGCTTCAAGATAGCTACAAAATTAGGAAAAAATATTATGAGGAAGTTAATCCTTCCAAGAAATCTTTGCAAGCCTTTCTTATAAGAAAGCAATTGTAATGCAAGTATAGCACTTACTCTTTCAGAATCTAGGGTAGTACCCTACTTTGAAACAATATGACCCAAAATATTTCCTTCATGAACAACAAAAATGCACTTCTTTGGGTTCAATGACACACAAAACTCTCCCCACCTCTCAAAAATCTACCTAAAATGCTCTTCTGAATTCTTTGAAAATATGGTGATATCATCTAAATAAACAAGTACAAACCTATTTATCAGACCATGGAAAGCCATTTCCAGTGCTTTATGAAAATTGTCTCCCGCATTTGATAATCCAAATGGAATTTTTATGTATGCCATGGTTCCCCATTTTCTTGTAAATGTTGTTTTATACTGGTATTCCTCTTTGACCAGAATTTGATTATAACCACTAAAACCATCAAGTAAAGAGAAATGATCAAAACCTGATAAAAATTGCAAAATTATCTCTATGGGGGGTAGCAGATGATGATCCTTCAATAAGGAATAGTTTAAGTCCCAAAAATCAACACACAATCTGATATCTCCATTTTTCTTCCGCACGAGTACAAGATTTGATACCAAGGATGTGTGCTTGATCAGAAAAATGGTACTACCTTCTAACAAATTGATTAGCTTAGTTTTCATAAGTTGTTCCATCTTTGGATTCAATGGTCTTTGCCTCTATCTGATTGTTTTTGCATTCAATTATAGCTCTATGCTATGTTGGGCTAATTGAGGGTCAAAACCCTTTAGATCATGATATTGCCAAGAAAAAATATCACTAAATTCCTGGCATAATGTAATAAACTATTGTTGTTCCTTTTTTGTGCTGATTTTTCCAATCTTCAGAAACTTATCCTCCATTATTTCAATAGGCTCATAATGATCCTCTTTGACTGTTAAACTAATTTTATCCATTCTTACCTGGTCATCAGTTTTGAAAATGGACTCAAGGGTGACAAGACCCTTTGGAAACTTATTTGTTTTAAGCTGAAAAATCTGACTATCATAGTGTTGTTGATACTTCCTCTAATTTCCATTGGAGAATTATGCTTCTTCAATCAAAAAATTAACAATTTGTTCATCATTCTCAAAAACTTGCCAACTTATGTTATTATCAAGCACGTAGGGTCTAACTTCTACCTTGACATATTGTTGGGATTGCATATTCCTTGTCTCTTTTGGTATGTCAAACAAAGTCCTCATAGCTGCTAGCCTATCTTCTTGTTTATTCTAACCCCTGAGCATTGAAATAATGTTAAATGCGTCAAACTCTTCAATCAAATCTAAAACTTTGTGTTTGTATAGCTTTAGCAAATTATTTTTTACAAAAATTATGTTTCAAATATGGTTAAAAACCAGTTCACTATCACCAAACACTTATAAACTATCATTTTTCCTTTTCTTGGCCCATCCTAAGCCATGAACAAATATTCATATTCTTCTGTATTATTAGTATAGCTAAATGTAAAATGGAAAGCAGAATAATATCTTTCACCAGTAGGTGAAATCAACATTGCACCACTACCTGAACCATTTCTATTTATAGACCCATCAAAATAAAATTTCCATAACTGATTAGAGTGTTATCCATAATGTTTTTCCTCACCTCTTACGAGGTTAGGAATAAAAAAAATTTCATGTATGATGTAATTACCAAGACTGGTTGTATCCATGTGATTGAATGGTTGTTGGTTACTATCTGTAGCAGCCCATTCATATAAAATAATGTATGGTATGCCTTATAATAGTGTATTGGGATCTAGGGAAGGAAGTTGGTCACCTTCATGAAACACCAAATTTTCATTGACAAGACTTGGTGTATAGGGTTCTATATGATCCTTGGCCAATGGCTCTAATTTCACTATAACTCTTGTACCATAACATGTTATAAAGAACAAGTGTGACCAATCAGAAGACAAATAACCCCTAAATTTAGCTATAAAGTCTCTACTCAAACAAATATAAAAGTAAGGTGGGAGGTATATCACATATATGTCTTGAGGAATGCAAAAATTGGGACATGAATGTAAAGTTAAGTTCAAGTTCTTGATCACACCTACAATTTTGATGGTTGATCCATCTAGTTGAACTACTCCCTTCTCTAATGGTTCATACTTCAAACTCATTTTATCAACTAGTTGCTTAGGCATCAAGGAACCTGTGGATCCGAAGTTAGTCATACAATTATGGACCAATAAATCACCAATAATTAGCATGACATAAAAATGTGATGGCTTGTTTGGACCATCTTTTGGGGTAAAGACATTAGCTAGAAATACTCTAGATTTTTCTTGAGGTGGTTGATTAGCCAATGAAATTTTGGCCAATGCCTCTCTCATACTCTCTTTTTGACCAAGCAGTTGCAATGCATCTAATAATGAAATGTTGACAGTAGCTTTCTTCATATACTCAACAATATTGAAATTGGGAAAACTAACCTTTTGTTGTATTTTATCAGCAACAACATCTTTTTGTCCTTGTGACACTTTATTTTGAGTCTTATGTTGTTCACCAGTAGGAAATGGTTGTTCCCTTGGTAGAATTTTTACACCTTGGGCTTGTGAAGTAACAAGTTTCCATATCTGACTAGTACTAGCTTGATTAGGATCATAAATTGTTGGCACATTGTCTTTTCCAGCTTGTTGGTATGAATCTGCAACTTTACTTTTTGATCTAGTGTTCATTGAAACAGGAACATAATGTTGGTTTTGTAGAAAATTTGCACCACAGAACTCCTCACATTGAAAATTCATTAGAGCTACATTTGGTAGACTCATATCTGATTGAGACCCTTGTTGTTCAACTTCTTCTTGAGTTGTAATTTTATGTCCTATAGCACTATTTTGTACCAACTAGAGCCTAATTATAAATTCCTTTTGGGAAGGTGTTCTGATTATGAGGTTGGTTACATGGGTAGCACCACTCATAATCTTGTATCATGTTATTCTATATAGTAACAATCTCCCTTCAAGTGTTAGGTATGTTTGGATTATATGGTTGTCTATTCCTCTGATTTTAACCAACATTCCTCCTTAGACCGTTATTATCAGACTGATAAGTAGGCCTATTTGCCTGAAATGGAGCTTGGTAAGGCCTATTCGTAGTTTCATTATGTTTCTTAAGGTTGACCACTTCATTACCCAAGTTTTGTAGAGTTTTCATAAGCCTGTCATTCTATTCTTTTATGTCCTTGATTTCTTGAGAAGATATTGTACTTGCACTCTCTTGAGCTGCAACTTGGCTTTTACAAGGTGGAAAAGTAGGTACAAAAACCACCACAGGTGGTACTATGACTATACTTGATTTAATTTTAGAAAAATATAGCATTGGGGGTCTTGGAGCTATCTTACCCACTTGAATTATATTGTTATCAACCCATATTTCTATCTCATAAGCCCCTGGTAATGTAACTCCACCCATAGATTGATTATGGACTAAAATATCACTTTTAAATTACCTTAAATAATACAAGAATGCATAATCATTTGATGGCTTTACCGAAGGATGGATTCTATCTGATGTCTTCTGATAATGGCGATTAAAATCAGTCATGTACTCATGAGGTTCCATCTTTATTTTGGTTAATTGTTCAACCAAAGAAAGATGATCTGATTTATCTTCAAAATGCATGCACAAAATAGTACCTAACTGATCCCAACTTCCAATTGAATAAACTGGTAACCTTCTAAACCACCCAAGAGATTTACCTTTAAATGATGTTGCAAGCATTGTAATTGCTACACCTTGTTCAGTAACGTGGTGTAACCCACACTGAGAGGCCACATCTTTGATATGTTAAATTGGTGTGGTATGATCCTCTCCCATGAAATAGGATAAACTCTTCAAAGTTGTAGCTGGCATATCATGATGTTGTGCAATATTTAAAGGACTTCCTTGATTAAAATCCACAAACAGATGATTCTTAGGTGGTGTTGGATGATCCATCATAGGTATAACACTATAAATTGAGGTATAAGAGCTAGAATCACCTGAGATACTGGTTGTAGTACTGCTAGTAGAGGTTAATCTTCCTCTAATTCACAAATAGGTGGTAGAATGTGATTTGATGTACTTGGAACTGAAGCACCTCTGATAAGTGATGAATTTCCAAGAGCTTGATATGTTAGGCTCTCAAAAGAGGCAAAAAGAGGATTATCAAATGCTGTAACTTTAGAATATGCACTTGGAAAAACAAATCTTCCATAATTTCTTTAACCTATGAAACCTCTCCTTACAGATCTACCTCGTCTTATGTTAGGTGGCAGCTCTTGGTACTCAAATCTGTGTCTACTAGATTTAGTTTGGACCTTTCTCATGTGCTACTAAATCTGCTTGAAATCAGAGAATAAGAGTCGCCAGGTGTTGATAAAATACCTTCCTTAAGGTTACAAACTATTTTTCATAGCCAAACAGTAGCGATCATGATGTAATGAACCAAATTTTGGAACAATTCATGTCCCATCGGGCATGCCTAAAATTGTTGTTAATCAAGATTGCACCCACAATGCAAAGTTAAGAACTCTACAATCTTGTCCGAACATGGAAACATTCTCACTGCTGGAAATGACAACAAATCTCTGGATCATAGGTCGGCTTCCTCCTTGTGATCACCTAAAACTAAACATGACTGGAAAATGGTTAAAAGAATATGCTTATGTAAATGAAAACTAATACTAGAAGGTGATGCACCAATGATAAATTGCAGTAAATCCCACAAGACTCTTCACAAAGCATTAAAATTAAAACCCACTTAGACAATCCCTACAAAAATGACTCTATGAAAGGCTTATAAACCAATATTAAAAGAGGAAAACACGTATGTCTTCACAGTTCAAACACTGAAATTAAAACATAGTCACTGTAGACACCCTAAACTGGACATACTTGTGACCTTACATTAAAATACTAATTTTCATCTATTAATTAATGGTTTTTTAATCATTAATTAATCATCTATTTCTTCTAAATTTATTCCCCAAATCATTTCAATAATTTCCCAAAAATTAATTAAATAATTAATTTTATTTACTTAAATAACCTTAAACAATTAATCTTCATTAATTAATTAAATTGAATTTCCTAAAGTTTAAATTTAAATATTTAAACTTATTAATTAATTCTTCTAATTCAATTAATTTAATTTCACTCAATAATTCAATTCTAAATAAAAAATAATTCAATTATCACATGTTTGAATACTTTAAATTACAAAAATCAATTAAATATTCAAATAAATCCTTTCTCAACTTCAAAAGGTAACTCGTGATCATCTTTTCAGTTAACTAAACATCACCTCTTCTCTCGAAGTTGAAGAGGTGGAGTTTACTAGTTGCTTCTCAGTTAACTAAAACATTATCTCTTCTCTCCAAGTTGAAGAGGTAGAGTTTACTGGTTTCTCCTTGGTTAAACTAAAATATCACACCTTCTCTCCAAGTTGAAGAGGTGGATTTTACTGGTTGCTCCTCGGTTAAACTAAAACATCACCCCTTCTCTCCAATTTGAAGAGGTGGAGTTTACCGGTTGCTCCTCAATTAACTAAAACATCACCTCTTCTCTCCTAGTTGAAGAGGTGGAGTTTACTGATTACTTCTCCAGTTTCTTTTGATCTAAACCATTCATTCTCTAATCTGTGGGATCAATCTCAACCATTCAGATCATTTTCCATATTCTATATAATCAACCCTTCACAACCATTTGAAGGATCTAGGATTTCAAGCTTTTGTGCACCCTTACTCTCCAGGATTCTTGCTAGAAGCATTCAAAGCATTCTTGTGATAATAATCGATATCATTTTCTCAACACTCCCAAGTCATATATGTTGTCGATACCAATACTAAGCACCATACACACCAACGTTTCAGAAGGAGTAGAGAGAAGTAATAGAAGCCTCGAGCTCTATTGGTTTTCATTCGTTTGTATTCATCCTTGATTTCTTGTTATTTTATTGTCTTTGGATTTGTTCTAAGTATTTTTGATTGCTTACCCCCATTGCAAATCGGTTTTACTAACCCTCATTAATTTGAGTTTGGAACAAACTTGAATCTTCATTTTGGTGAACCCGACATGAATTGAACAACCTGAGAATCGCTTGAAGATGATAAATATAATTTTCTGGCCTCGGTCGTACGGCCGTGAATTCTCTTTTTTGTAATTTTGATAACATCATAATTTCACAATTGTTGGTACTTTTCTGTAATTGACGAAAATTTACCACAATCAACTGGTTTAATGCCACAATCTATCTATGTGTTACACAATCATTTTCTATATTTTTTTAGTCTTTGTTTCTAGTATTGTGTCACAGTTGACCGATCTATTTCACAATCGCCAATATATTGCCACAACTGAGAGTATATTGCCGTAATTGACAGAACTTTACCACATTTGATAGAACTATACCACAATTACCAAAAGTTTACCGCAATCGACAAAATATTTTTGCAATTGACAGAATCATTTCACAATTGCTTAAAGTTCACTATTTTCTGCTAAAATTTGACTTTTTCTTAGTTTTTGTGCAGGACTGAACAAAACACCAAGGACAGAAAAAAGTGGGCTACTGTGAGTATTAAGAATTTTGAAATTATTTCTCAATTACATACATTTTGATTGCAAGGTTTTTGGTACTAACTCATCATTCAACTTGTGGTGTGGAAACTGATCTAACAAAGCAACCTAAAAATCAAATCATTTGTCCTTTTTAGTGCTTAAAAATAACATTGTATGCAAAACATCACAATCTTCCTTTTTCAATTTGGTGCTTAAAATTGACATGGTGGTTAAAAATTGAACAAAGGCAAAAAATATTTCAATTTGGTGCTTTTTAAATTGAACAAGCAAATCATCATCTACTTTGGGCTTAAAATTGAACACTCATGCTTGTATGGATGATTAGCTTAGTTCACACTTGAAATTTTGGTGTTTAAATGATTAACCTTATGTCTTTAGTGTTTGGTGCACTTACACAAATCTGTTAGATTAAAAACCATTATACTTTTTAGAAAGGCCTATCTAGGGAAAGCGCTTCTTCCTTAGAGGACAACCTTAAACCGGTAATCCTTCCAATCAGTATATAAACAAGATGTGATCCAAAGCTTTGTTTTATATCTAGCCAAGCTTGGGAAAGGTCTACTAATGATAACCTAGATGGGGTGAATATCCCTAAGTAGCCATCATGGTCAACTAGGCTCTTAAGTGAGTCACACACATACAAACCGATTGGATAGACTCCACGGACCCTATTACAACCCTATTAAAAAGAGACTTACCCATTTTGCCTCCAAACAAATACCTTATTATAGTGCAAGGGGCTACAGAATTTCCCCCCAAGATCCCCAATATATGTGTTCCCAGCTATTGTGTTAGTGAAAGAGATCTTCACTAGCACGACAACAATATTTGGCAATGAAAAAAACATGGGCGCCTACATCGTGGACCTTCGTGTCCTAGTAGTGTGACAATTTTTGTGTGAGCCAATGAACATCCAAGCATTTGGCATATAATATTGTATCTTGCAGCCAAATTTGACCTAGAGTAATCTGATTGTCTTTGTTTCAACCCCGTGTTTAAAGCTAGAAAACGCTTTGTCTATTGTGCTTTTAATGTGATAAGTTTACAAAAAAATGCAAAACCAACATCAAAAACTATCAAAATGAGTCAAAAATGTTCAAAGTCTAGGTCACCAACAACAAACCTATTCCACAATCAAACCCTTGTTCTAGAAAATCACTTTTTATCAGATAGATTCACCAAATTTAGATCATGTTTCAAACTGTTGCACTTTGCCGCAATTGCCTGCATTTTGCCACAATTGACAAAACCTTGTCACAATTGACCTTGTTATTGCCGCAATTGACCCTGTTATTGTTGCAATTGACCATGTTATTACTTCAATTGCTAGAATTCTGTCGCAATTGAGCTATCAATCTATGCATTTTTTTCTATCAACAAATGTAGTTTCCTTTGCCAACACTCTAAATTTTTATCAGTCTAAAAACCTTGGAAAAGATTCCCCATTTTGTGTGAAAGATTAGTGTACACATCCCAGGAAAAAAACAAATAATATTGTGTGATTCTCTAAACATCTAAGATCATCCCTATTTGATAGTTCAGCTATTGTTTAAACATTGTTAGTTCAAAAGTTTAGACCAGATTATCTTGATCTCGTTATCTCAACTTTATCAATCTCTATCGGCAACTTTGTATCATCTAAGGCAACTGTCAAAATCAATATCTTACATCACCAAAATCTAAGATCAAGAGAAGTCAAAATCTGTCCCTAGAATTACCCTTGTCAAACATAGCTCAGACTCTCCTTGAGAGGTCATCCTTTTTTGTTTGATTTATATCACTTATTTCAATTCAAAACCTAGATTAAGCCATATCTCTCACACCCTATGGAGGACCTTAGACTAGGTCAAAGGATAGAAATCAACTAGATGAATCCTATGTTAACCAATTTTCCCTGTGGAAAAAAGAGCGAGAGGATGACCCATTCATAAACATTGATCCTGCTCTTTACATTGAGAATATGCATCCTATTCCTCATGTTCCTCGTAGACCAACCATGTTCCAAGATGTCACAGAGGAGGAGCTCTAAGACATAGAGAAAGATGTCTATTCCACACAAGCAGTTTATTATGTGGTAGAGAGAAACCCCAAAAGATTCCTAGCCATGTTGATTAAGAAGGGATTCAAACTCCCCGCTGAATTTAATGGATCAACAATATGGCCTAAGAACCCTCTAGTAGGTCAAAGCACAAGTTGACCCTCTCAAACGGATCCTATGATATCCCAAATTTTTTCTTTTCCATCATCAATGACATTGACATCAGCATAGAATGTGTCAAACCAAACTAGCTCTACAAATCAAGCTAGCACATCATCTACACAAAGCATGAAAGGATCCCAACTAAGTGCACCCCTAGTCACTAGTTTATCTCAAGCATTGGCCTCATGGCCTTTTACATCAAGCACTCATGCTATGTCATCAATTTTGCAAATGAGAAACAACCCATTTGTGACTGCTCGGACACTGCAGTCTATGCCTGCTAGGTTTGGGCTCAATACCTCGCTCCCACATTGATCAATCTTTGTGGATCTGACATTCAGTCAACTTCCATCCACAACACCTTTATTCCTATAGGGATCCCAAAAAAAACAACAACCCCAACAAAAACAACCCCAACCACAACAACAATGACAACAACAACAACAATCTTGGAACAATCAAATTCCCTAGTATCAGAATCACACACTGGGAAATCAATACCAAGTCCCAAGGAATAGATCATACATCCCAACACAAGGAACATGGTAGAAAATCCTTATACCTACCACAACATAGAGATTCAATGCCATGAACGTTCTTTAATCGCAGGCAGACATGCTGATACAACAAGTGCAAAGTCTACAAACCCAAATGATGGACATGCAAAATCAGGGGCAAACTAAGTTATACAATAGAGAATTTTTACTCATAACCATTTTATCACTCATTGCACATGTCTTTGTTTCCCACTCACTTCTAGGTACCCAAATTTGACAAATACAGAAGAAGTACCAACCCTGTAGAGCATATCAGAGAGTTCTTTGCTAGCTGCATTGAAGTTGCACATGACAAAAATTACTTAATGCAACTATTTCCACAGAGTCTAGCCAAACCAGCAATGGAATGGTTCTCACACCTACCCCATGGCATTCAGTCTTGGGGAGAATTGGCTAAAAATTTTATTGCTCACATTCATCACAACATTGAACACAAGGTCAACATCAAGGACCTCTGTGATATTAAGAAAAAAGATGGAGAATCCTTTGTTAAATTCTTACAAAGGTTGAGGAACATTGCAAATAGAATAATGTATGATGTGCCCAAACAAGACCTCATAGTCATTTCCATTTACAATATGATCCTAGATATGTCATTGATAATAGAATTGTAGCTTTCTCCAAACTTCAAGAAACTCATCAAACGAGGAGTTCAATGTGAGCAAAACCTGGTCAAGAGAGGCATCCTTGCAGACCTTGCCCAAATAAATACAAACAAAAATGCAATGGATAAAGCCAAATGGTGGAATAAGAACAAAAATGTCACAAATGATGGTGTCATTGACGTCAAAATAGTCAACTATGCTCAACCCAAGATTTCACTACAAGGAGCACCCATGACAAATCAGAAACCCATGGTGAACACTCAGGAAGTGAAAACTCAAAATTAAACACCCACTATTCAAGAAACAGCTGTGTCCAACAACCAATCCAATGCATAATGCTCACAAAGTTCTCTGTTTCCTAAATGAGACTACACACTATTAGGAGAGTCGATAGAATCACCATTGAAAAAGTTGATTCAAACCAATACTATCACTCTGCCCAAAATCAGAGAATATGAACATGGTGATGTGAAACCCAAGTGGTGGAATAATAAAAAAAATTGTGAATATCATCAGGTAAAAGGACACAAGACACCCAACTTCTACCAATTGAAGAATGTCATACAAGATCTAATCGACACAGGGGTTATTGAAGTCACAAATGCCCAATCCAAGGGTACAACTGATCACATAATCTTCAATGATACTTTCCATGATCATGACAAAGAGAAAGCCTCTGCATCTGGTGGATAGTCTAAATAATAAAATTACACATATGCTAACTCTGATAGCACTATCAATTACATTAATCCTTTAGATAGTCATGTGGCTACAATCACTATCAGAGATCCAAATGCCAAATGCATTGTCACAATGCGTCATTCTAAAGTTGTCTTGCAAGGAGTGCCTTCCACTTTAGCTACACCAGCTAATCCTCCAACATCCTATGATCCACAAACTAGTCTATTGGATCAGCTAAATTGCACACCTACCCAGATCTCCACGTTTGACCTCTTGTGCATATCCCCGCAGCATAAGTAAGCTCTGGATCAAGCCCTTCAAAATGCAATTTTCCCACAGGACATAACTCCAGAAAATTTCCAAACCATGGTAAATTACATTGTTTCCAACAAGTATGCTACCTTTAAAGACCATGATGTGCCTCTACACAAGCCTCTGCATAATGATACCCTACATATGCTTATCCAAGTTCACAAACACACAATCCGAAGAGTCCTCATTGATGATGGAGTTGGGTTAAACATATGTACTGTGAAAGTAATAAAAACCTTGGGCTATTCCAAATCAAGCATTGATGTCACTGGGAGGATAAATATTAGGAATATGATGAGGAGGAAATATCATCTAAAGGTATCCTCATGCTACCAGTCAAGATTGGCCCAGTCATAAAGAACACCCCATTTCAAATCCTAGACCTAAATTTGGGATATAACATATTACTAGGAAGGTCGTGGATCCATGAGATGCAAGTTTTCACCTCAACTTATCACTAGTGCATCAATTTCCCATACCAAGGGGTACAAATAATCATTGAAGGAGATCCAAACCCATTCCAATACTATAAAACCATAAGAATTAGTACAGATAATCAAGTGCCTTTAAATCAGGAAGCAAGCATTCCTTCTGCCTCTAAGTCTATTCCCAAATACATACCAAGAAAGGCAGGGAAGATATCAATCACAAAAAAAGGGTGTAGTGAGTATAGCTATGAGGAAGCTTTTACAATCACCAACATGCCTCCAAATCACAGATGATATGGCATGACCCAACCAGTGAAAGCACCTAAAACTCTGGAACCAGTTCTATTCAAATGCCCACCAACCACATTTCAAATAGGGAGACATATCTGAAGAAAACCCCTTTGATTCGGACATCAACACTTGGTTTTATAAAGACCTGCAAGAAACACCTCAAGCATAGATACCTTTGTTAAAATATGAAGTCGGCTTCACTATGCTGTAGAAATTTGGATATGATGGTACGACTGGTCTGGGGGAAAGACAATAAGGCTTAATGGAATTGTCTTTACCACCAACCCAGAGAAACAAAAGAGCGTTAGGCTATGGAAAAAAATAGCCGGTACTACCATATAAGATGTACCCATAGACCAAGAAAAAATTGTAGAATTAAACTGGGGGAAAAATCCAGAACATGCCCTAATTAGCAGTATACTCCAGCAGTTATTGCCAATGAAAGTGGAACCCTCTCATTCTCAATTGAACCTTAATTAAACTATCTAGGACGATGTGAAAAGTGATACATCTAACAATTATTCTAGCATGACCAATTCCCATGACTACGAGTGGTTATCCCTCCATAATTCTGAGCCAACCATCCCAGAATATTCCCCTCGGTCTGTCAGTACTATACACCTTGAAGATATGTTTTACCAAATGACCATAGAAGACCAACCATGTATCGATAAACATATCTTTAACAATTCCTTAAGTGGTGTATCCACATCTCATTCCCAGTTTTTTGAACTATCACCGTGGTCCCGTTTACCCAAGAAAAGTCATCCCCCCATGAGGACCTTTGTCTAGTCTACCCCGAACTGATAGAATGGGACCAACAAGGACAACCTAATATAGATCTTTTTGAGAATATTGAAGCCATCACAGACTTCATGGGACTTAGAGAAGGTATAAAATTAGGGGACCACAAAGAAGGATTCTCTATTGACTAGACAGATTGACATACTTTGGGGAGGAGGATCCTCTTTCTAGTCATAAAATCAAAATCAAAAGAAAAAAGAATAGTCAGTAAGTGAAAACCGCAAGGCACTTTTTAACCATAAAAAAGAGAAAGAAAAAATAAAGGATGAATCTTCTGGTGAAACCTCTCTAAGGTGCCAAAGGATGGAAATCTAGAACTCCTCCCTTTAACAAAAAAAAGTTAGCACTACTAGTAGAAGAAATAAAGGAATTTAATATCGGGGATGAAAAGGCCCTAAGAACATCTATCTAGCAAAATATCTTTCACTAGAGAAAAGAGAACAATTCATTAGTTTCTTCAAGGAAAGATAAATCAACTTCACATGGTCTTACACACACATGCCAGGTTTGGATCCAGAGCTAGTGCTACATCATCTACCATTGTTACCAAATGCAAAACCTGTTAAAAAAAGATTGAGAAAGATGCAACCACACATTGCTTTACTTATCAAAGAAGAATTGAAGAAAATCCTAGATGATGGATTCATAAGACTAATTCCATATGCGATTTGGATATCTAATCTAGTACCAGTAACCAAACATAATGGTCAAATTCGTATATGTACAGATTTTAGAGATTTGAACAAAGCTTTTCCGAAGGATGACTTTCCTCTACCAAACATTGACATGATAGTTGACCTAACAATAGGGCACCAAATTTTATTACTCATGGATGGATTCTCTAGATATAACCAAATCAGGGTTGCACCACAGTACCAATACAAGATAATATTCACATGTGCCTGGAGAACTTACTGGTGGAACGTAATGTCATTCTGTCTAAAAAATGCAGGAGCTACTTATCAAAGGGAAATGACCATGATCTTCCATGATTTAATTCATAAAACAATGGAAGACTATGTTGATGACATAAAAAACAAATCAATGCTCAAGGAAGCTCACCTATAAGTTTTGGGACCAAATATTTGATTGAATGCGGGAGTAAAAGGTCATACTCAATCCAAAGAAGTGTGCATTTGGGGTTACTGCTAGAAAGATTCTGGGATTCATTGTATCACATAGAGGAATCAAAATGGACCCGAAAAAGGTCAAGGCCATCCTTGACATGCCACCACCAAAAAATCTGAGGCAACTAAGGGGTCTACAAGGTATAATTCAATCTATCAGGCAATTCATCTCCCAACTAGCAGACAAGTGTCACCCATTCCAAAACCTACTTCATAAAGATGTGACCTTTATATGGATAGAACAATGCAAGAAAGAATTTCAAACCTTCAATTATTGTCTATTAAATTCTCCTATTGTGGCACCACCCATTCAAGAAAAACCACTTCTCTTATATATCTCAGCAATAGAGTCAACACTAGGTGTTCTCTTGGCACAACATGATGACCAAGACAAGCAAAGATCCATTTACTACCTCAATAAAACATTGGTGGGTTGTGAGCTAAATTATTCAACAATTGAACACATTGATCTATCAGATGATTAGCTTTGTTTGATGAATTGCCTGACAAACAAAGCTAATAGCACACATTGGTCCATTGAAGTACTTTTTGATTAAAGCAGAACTAACGGGTCGACTCGCCAAATGGGTCATGATGTTAAGTGAATTTGACATAGAGCACATGGATCCAAAGGCTATCAAAGGGAAGTAATTATGGACCAACTAGCAGAGGCACCAATACAAGATTATCATCCTATAGTGTCTGACTTTCTAGATGAGTCCATTCTCACAGTAAAACCAACAATAGAGGCAAATTTTGTTTGATGGGTCATACACAAACCATGGAGTAGGAGTAGGGATAGTACTCATTACTCCAAATAATGATGCAATTCCTAAGTCTTTCTGACTCAACTTTCCATACACGAACAACATACATGAGTATGAAGCTCTAGTCATCGGATTGAAGACAACTATACAATGGAGGATAAAGAACCTAAAAGTGTATGGTGATTCCCAATTGGTCATCAGCCAAGTAAACAATGACTACATGACAAAATATGAGAAACTAATCACATATAAAGAGCTGATGGACAAGCTGCATACTTATTTTCCTTTCATTCTATTTGAACATGTTCCAAGAGTTCAAAACAAAGTAGAAAATGTGATGGATACAACAGAATCCTTGATCGACATGTCAAGTAATGAAACCAGATTCTAATTTGTGGTAGAACAATTAATGATACCACATATCAAGCTCAAATAAAAAAATTAGCATGTGACCTTGTTGGTCATGAGTCCACCTAGTACCATTATGTATAAAATTACCTCCAAAATAGTATCCTACCACCAGACCTGTCTAGGAACCAAAAGAAGTCCCTCATTTTCCAAGCCTCTAGTTACACCCTTCTCGCTAACACTCTATATAGAAGAATTCTAGATGGAAAAATTTTACAATGTCTCACTTCCACGGAATCCTAGAGATCCTTGTATGAGGTACATGAGGGGAGTTGTGGCACCCACACATGTGGCAATAGTTTGGAAAATAAGATCATCAGAATTGAATACTACTAGCCCACAGTAGAAACGAAGGCTAACAAATATGTGCAAAGGTGCAGACAATGTCAGATTCATGGAGATCTTATCCATGCACCAGCTCAAGAGGTCAACCTCATCACTTAACCATGGCCATTTTCTAAATGGGGATTTGACTTAGTGGGTAAGATTACACCAACCTCTTCTAATGGTCACAAGTACATCATTAGAGTAACAAAGTACTTTGCCAAATGGGTGGAATAAATTCCACTCACATACATCATTGGTAAGCAAATCTCTATGTTCATACTAAACAACATCATCTATAGATATGGAATCCCTCAAACCATACTCACAGATCATAGTACACCTTTTCAAAATCAAGATGTTGAATACCTCTGTGACAAGTTCTAAATAAAGAAAGGTTTCTCTTCATTCTACTATCACCAAGGGAATGGGCAAGTAGAAGCCACTAACAAAAATATCCTGAAGATCTTAAAGAAAATAGTAAATAAATCAGGGTGAGACTGGTATTTGTAGCTCAGTCGCGCATTGTGGGTATATAGAACTAGTGTGAGAACCCCTACTAGAGAAAATCATTCTGTCTAAAAAATGCAGGAGCTACTTATCAAAGGGAAATGACCACGATCTTCCATGATCTAATTCATAAAAAAATGGAAGACTATGTTGATGACATAAAAAAAAATCAATGCTCAGGGAAGCTCACCTATAAGTTTTGGGACCAAATATTTGATTGAATGCGGGAGTAAAAGGTCATACTCAATCCAAAGAAGTGTGCATTCGGGGTTACCACTGGAAAGATTCTGGGATTCATTGTATCACATAGAGGAATCAAAATGGACCCAAAAAAGGTCAAGGCCATCCTTGACATGTCACCACCAAAAAATCTGAGGCAACTAAGGGGTCTACAAGGTATAATTCAATCTATCAGGCAATTCATCTCCCAACTAGCAGACAAGTGTCACCCATTCCAAAACCTACTGCATAAAGATGTGACCTTTATATGGATAGAACAATGCAAGAAAGAATTTCAAACCTTCAATTATTGTCTATTAAATTCTCCTATTGTGGCACCACCCATTCAAGAAAAACCACTTCTCTTATATATCTCAGCAATAGAGTCAACACTAGGTGTTCTCTTGGCACAACATGATGACCAAGGCAAGCAAAGATCCATTTACTACCTCAATAAAACATTGGTGGGTTGTGAGCTAAATTATTCAACAATTGAACACACATTGATCTATCAGATGATTAGCTTTGTTTGATGAATTGCCTGACAAACAAAGCTAATATCACACATTGGTCCATTGATATATAGATCAGAAGCGGTCCTACCCCTTGAAGTTGAAATCCCCTCCCTTATAATCTCACTAAAGAACATCATTTCAGATGAAGAATACATAGTAGCATGACTTGATGAACTAGAAATGCTGGATGAAAGAAGACAAAATGCACTTAATCACTTACAAGGCTATCAAAATTACCTTAGAAGAAACTATCAGAAGAATGTTAGACCATGAACCTTTGAGGTAGGAGATCTTGTCCTTATGGAGAATCAAAAGAACCAAGCAGAAAGGTTTAGACTAGGAAAGTTCAAGCCTAATTGGATAGGACCCTACATCATCATAAATCTTGCAATAGTGGGGCCTATCAACTGGAAACTCAAGAAGGAGATCAGATCCCTGGTCACATCAACCAACATGCACCTCAAAAGGTTCTATGCCTAAGGCCTCAAGGCCAAGGGAATATATCTAATATCCAAAAAATACAAAAAAAAAATACAAAAATGACAAAAGTAAAGAGAAAATAGAATCACTCTCTCAGTGAAAACCTAGAAAATAGAATCACTCTCTCAGTGAAAACCTAGAAAATAGGCACTACTGGGCAGGTACCTTTGTGAAAACCTAGAAAACATGCGCCAAGTGTTGAAATCCTGCTTCACCATCAATGAACTCCAAGAGTTAAAAGATGGAACTCCCCGCATTGAGAACCCTAAGCTATCTACAAAAGCACAATCCCCTTTTGAGCATCATGCTTATCCAAGGTTTATACTGGTCCACCAAACTAGGGGGGAATTCTAAAAGTCCTAAAAAAATCCCTAAAAATCTTAAAAAGTCATCAAAAAATCCTAAAAAGAGCAAAATGTCCTGAAAAAATCAATCATCATAAAATCAAATCAAATATTGCAAAATCTCAAGCAATAAAACATAACTGTTATTAACAACTGAAAGATGATCAAAAAATCAATCAAATGTCAAAACCATGATCTTCACAAATCGGCAATGGACTCATATGACTCAACTTTATTAGCAATCCAATCTGTCAACAATCAATGATTCAATTAATCATAAAATCAAACTAATCAATTGTCATACACAATGACGGATACACTCAAAACTAGACAGATTAGTCTTATATGAGTTGTCCATTCCTAAAAATAGACACAACCCAACATCATATCAATAATAATCAAGGAACAGTACACTTTTGACTAGGTCAGTCATGTCAGTCAGTTGTCAATTTATCTTTCGCAATTATGTTCTTATGCTACTCAAGGATACAAGTGAGTAATCATAGTAACTATGATGGATCATGATCTTGTTTTCTTTGATTGTTGTTTATGGATTGTTTCAATTCAATTATGGGGTAATGATGATTCAGGATAAATGTGGTAGGATCTATCACATATTTGGTAGCCATGCAGTTCCACTATCTGAGCTAACCCCTGGAAAAGAATTGAAAAATCCTTTTCTGTTATATGTTTTTGTTACCAAGAAATCATAGCAGTATCCAGATGGTCTATATCTGGGTACATTGGGTTTTCTCTTTGGTAATTTTCTTATTCTTATCGAAAATCATAGCAGTATCCAAATGGTCAATATCTAAGTGCATTTGGTTCTCCTTTATTTAGATTTCATAGAGGTATCCAGATGGTCAATATTTTGGTGCATTTGGTTCTCTTTCTTCTCAAAATCAGAGATCATAGCGGTATCCAAATGGTCAATATTTGGGTGCATTTGGTTCTCTTTCTTTTCATTTTCTCTACTCCTTTTGGTAATTAGTGATCATAGCGGTATCTAGATGGTCAATATTTGGGTGCATTGGATTCTCTTCTTTTTTTCATAATAAGGTGCAATGATGAACAAAATTGGAAAACACGGTAGTGACATGGGTTCACCATCTTATCTATTAGTCCAATTTATCAATTGATTCTAGAGATAACTTCCCACTAACTTTCTTCTAACTAACACATGCATTTACTTAGATATATTATGGAATTTTAGGTTTGCATTCATTTATTGCATAAGAAAAATCCAAACAATATGCATATTAGATCATATAATCAATGCATCCATCATCAATAACATCATAAATAATATAGGAATGCATTCATCATCATCATCATATAGTCATTCAACATTATCAACAAATTAATACTCATATGATGCATTTTTATGCTTAATTTATTGAGGGGGCATATGGTCCACCTACTGTCACTCGGGCAAGCTGGGGCAAGATCAAATCTGAAAATTCTTTGACACAATGTGATGAATCAATTTGTATCAAAGAGAGACAAATTTAGACACCCTAAAATGGACATACTTGCGACCTTACATTAAAACACTAATTTTCATCTATTAATTAATGGGTTTTTAATCATTAATTAATCATTTATTTCTTCTAAATTTAATCCCCAGATCGTTTTAATCATTTCCCCAAAATTAATTATAATTAATTTTATTTAATTAAATAACCTTAATTAATTAATCTTCATTCATTAATTAAATTTAATTTCCTAAAGTTTAAATTTAAATATTTAAACTTATTAATTAATTCTTCTAATTAAATTAATTTCATTAAATTAATTTAATTTCACTCAATAATTCAATTCTAAATAAAAAAGAATTCAATTATCACATGTTTGAATACTTTAAATTACAAAAAGCAATTAAATATTCAAATAAATCCTTTCTCAAGTTCAAAAACGTAACTCATGATCAACTTTTCAGTTAACTAAACATTACCTCTTATCTCCAAGTTGAAGAGGTGGAGTTTACTAGTTGCTTCTCAGTTAACTAAAACATTATCTCTTCTCTCCAAGTTGAAGAGGTGGATTTTATTGGTTTCTCCTCAGTTAAACTTAAACATCACCCCTTCTCTCCAAGTTGGAGAGGTGGAGTTTACTGGTTGCTCCTCAGTTAAACTAAAACATCATCCCTTCTCTCCAAGTTGAAGAGGTGGAGTTTATTGATTACTTCTCTGGTTCCTTTTGATCTGAACCATTCATTCTCCAATCTTTGGGATCAATCTCAACCATTCAAATCATTTTCCATATTATATATAATCAACCCTTCACAACTATTTGAAGCATCCAAGATTTCAAGCTTTTGTGTGCCCTTTCTCTCCGGGATTCTTGCTAGAAGCATTCAAAGCATTCTTGTGATCATAATCAATATCATTTTCTCAACACTCCCAAGTCATAGATGCTTCTAATACCAATACTAAGTACCATACACACTAGCATTTCAGAAGGAGTAGAGAGAATCAATAGAAGCCTTGAGCTTTGTTGGTTTTCATTCATTTGTATTCCTCCTTAATTGCTTGTTATTTTATTGTCTGTGGATTTTCTCTTAGTGTTTTTTATTGCTTGCCCCCATTGCAAATCGGTGCTACTAACCCCTCATTAATTCAAGTTTGGAACAAGATTGGATTTACATAGTCATAAATCTGCACCTTGGTTCATCATATTCTACATTTTAATCAAAGTAAAATTGATCAAATAAATACAATAACAAAATATAAGATTTCTTTGGGTCAAGAACTATGCTTAAAGAAATTAACTCTACCTTCATTGTCTTGATTCCCAAAAAAATTGGTGTTGATTTTGTGGATTCCTTTAGGCCGATCATTTTATGTAATTCAATGTACAATTTTTTTCCAAGGTTCTCACCCTTAGACCAATGGCTATTCTCCCCAATATTATCTCTCCCCGGCAGAGTGGTTTTGTCCCTAGCAGGAAAATTCTTGATTCTATTATGAAGGTGCATGAGGTAATTCACTCTACTCACTCCTCTAGAAACTATGCTTTTCTGTTGAAACTTGATCTCTCAAAGGCTTATGACCGGGTGGATCGGAATTTTTTGATCAAGGTTCTTCGATCCTTTGGTTTCTGTGATAAATTCTTGCAGCTGGTTTTCCAGCTTATTAGTACTTTAATGGCTGTGGTTATTTTGAATGGCTCTTCTTCCAAATTCTCCAAGCCTTCCAAAAGGCTCTGTCAAGGTGATCCCTTGTCCCCTATTCTCTTTGCCATTCTGGCGGAGTGCCTTGGTCGCTATTTTCAGAGACTAACGATTGATGGATCCATCAAGGGTCTCACTCCTTCCTCTGCTTCTAGGTCATGCTCCCATGAGAAATTTTTTGATGACACTGTTATGATGGGTTCTTCAACCATCCAGGAGGATAAAATGATTAAAAAGGCTCTTTCTAATTATTCTCAAGCTACTAGTCAAATTGTTAATTGGAATAAGAGCTCTCTATTTTTTATTAACACGCTGGTGGAAAGATATAATAGAATTGCCAGAATTATTGGGTGTGAAATTGGTGCTTTGTCGGCCACTTACCTTGGTCTTCCTTTGGGATTAAGACCTCCTGACTCTTTTCGGTCTGGTATAGTGGACAAATTCAATAGGAAATTAGTTGGCTGGAAGGGAGCTCTGTTAAGTCAAGTTGGTAAACTCCAACTCCTGAACGCCTCTTTGTAGAGTCTCCCTATCTATTCCCTTAGTCTGTTTAAAACCCCTAGTGAATTTGCAGACATAATTGAGAAGATTCAGAGAAATTTTCTTTGGATAGGGGTAGAAGAAAGAAAGAGATTGGCTTTAGTTTCCTCGGAAAAGGTGTGAACTCCAAAGAAGTGGGGAGGCTTGGGGATCCACCCCTTAAGAGTTACCAATCAGGATTTACTGGCTAAGAGAATTTGGAGGATCTTTGGCAAGAAAAAATAGTGGAATGAGATTATCCACAATAAATATCTCTACTCCTTCCCTCATATATCAGATTTTATGATGTCTATGTGAAGGTGTGGGGCTCTTTTATTTGGAATTATATCTAGCAAGCTAAGGTGACGAATTTCAAGGGTACTAAGTGGTATTTGGGTAATGGTAGGAGAATTAAATTCTGGGAAGATCATTGGCTTAAAGATCATCCTCTGAATTTTATTCCTTCCCTCTAGCCTTTTATTGATATTTGTTTACAGAGATTTGGTCTGTGGGTCAAAGATTACTAGGGGTGCTAGTCTTGGGTTGATCTTTATGCTGTTGATTTCTCTCTTAAGCCTCTGATGCTGGATCTGAATGTTTGGAAAGTGGACTCTACCAAGGAGGACGATTTAATTTGGGGGATACTCCCTTCTGCAGTCTTTTCTATCGCATCTACCTCTGAGATTTTGTTGAAGTAGTTGAATCCTCCTCTCTTTTGGGCACAGGTTTGGGATAAACGGTTAATTCCTAAAATTAACATTTTCTTTTGGTTGGTTTTGCATAACAATACTTTTAGTATTGATAATCTCCAAAAGAAAGGCATGATTCTGCCTAACAGGTGTTTTTTGTGTAAGAATGTTGAGGAGTCAGTTTATCATATGGCTATAGACTGTCGGTACTCCTGGGAAGTCTAGTGCCTCATTTTGCAATGCTGGAAGATATGCTAGTTTTTCCCGAACAATATGGAGAATTTCTTCACTCAATGGAGAAATGTTGAGGTTACAATGGACAGATTGTTGTAGAACATCATTTCCCCTCATGTTATCTAGAAACTATGGAGAGAACGCAATGAAAGAGTGTTTAGAGACACTACCCTTCCTCTGGTGGTAATAGCCGAGAAGATTAAGAGAAGTATTAAGGATAACTCTAATGCCATGAATGGAGCTAAGATGGATTTTTATGCTGGATTTAATACTTCTAGCACCAAAGTGAAATCCTCATCCAAGCGGGGGAATTACATCTGGCTTTCCCCCCTCCTGGTTGGATCAAAGCTAATTTTGACGGTGCAGCGAAGGGTAACCTAGAGCCTGCTGGCTATAGCGTAATTATTTAGGATGACATGGCTAACTATCTTGTTGTCATGGCACTCCCTATTGGCATCTAGACCAATCACGTGGTGGAGGCTATGGCTCTTCTTCAAACTTTAAAAATTATAAAAGAGGACATGTGTTCGAACGTGTGGATTGAAGGTGACTCTATAAACATTTTAAACTCTATTAAAAGGGTGACTAAGCCATCATGGTCTATTAAGGAAATTATAGAGGAGGCTCAGATAATCATTAATTCCTTTAAGAAGGTTATTATTTCTCATAACTTCAGGGATGCATTGGCCAACATCACTGTCAAGGCTAAGGACATCATGACTTGGCATAGAGGAAATGATTTGACCATCGATTTGAAGGCCAAGTTGGAATTTGATATGACTCACAACAAAAGAGAAGATTTGGAATATCTTAGAAAGCTATGATGAAAAGACACAAGTTAATTAAAGCAGTTTTAAAGGTTATGAAAAGTATTGACTTTCCCAAGGTGGTTGAGCATAGATACGTGTATATTAGGGTAGTGTTCAATTTGAAGTCTGCCATTGCGTTCTATCTTTGTATTGTCTCTGCCATTTCTATTGAGATTTTATTCTCTGGGGGCATTATGGGTGGAGGACTTAACCACATAGAGCCAAAGAATTGAAAAAAATGGAAGAATAAGACTGAGGTCTGGGACAAGCTTAGGAAGTGAGGGCTCACCACATACATGGAACACCTTCATGGGTTCAAAGAAGAAGTCATGAAGGATTTTGTTGAGAGCTAGAAGGATGGAATTATGACTATTGGGGGAATGGCTCTGAAAATCACCGAAGATCTTATTGCAGAGGTAATTGGGTTGAAAACCAAGGGCATGAAGTTCTATAGAGACAAGAAGACCTCCCAACAGGTCATTCAACATTTCCCAAAAGACAAGGCATAGGTCGAGTTCTTGGTGAAGGACTCTGGTGGTTTTTATGATGTGGATACTTTCAAGGAGATCTAGGCAAAGGTTATGGATGATGTCATGGAGTATATCACTTTGGATGGTAGGTATAAGTGTGCTCACTCCTATCATTTTGTGTTGCTTTTTCATTTTAGACATAAGGTTAGGGTTTTTTTCTCTCTTTTTTTGTTGTAGTCCCTTAGCCATAGCATAATTGATCATAGGAAGAAATTGAACAAGACCATTCTGCATGAGAGTCTTATTCTTTTAATTGTTGAGCATATTAAGAAAGTTGTTGTTAGTAGCCCTATTATCCCCTCACCTAGGGACTTTGGTTTTTCCAAGGCTTTAGGTAAATAGATTAGGGAGGTTGAAAGTAAAGTGGAGTTGACAACGGGAAAAAATTAAAATTTGAAAAGAAGAATGACATGGAAACAGATTCTAAAGGTGAGAGTGTTGATGGTTATGCGGATACTAAAGGTTTTCCCCATACCCAATCTGATGAAGAAAGCAAAGAGTCCATGTTGGCTTCGGTTAGTGATTGTGGTGAGGAAGAGGACAAGGAAGAGTATGCCCATGAAGCCAAGGAAAAATTTGATGACCCTGAAGTCAAGGATAAAGATGTGGATGTGGGTGGTCAGAAGGTCCCGATTCTGGTCAATTATGCTAGATCTAAAGAACATGATGTTCCTATTTCCCTAAAGATTGAAGTGGTCATGGTGGTGCAGTTGGATAGGAAGGAGGATAATGGGATTCTTGTTTTGGAGACTGATGAGAAGGGTAATAACCCTTCCAACTCTAGGAACATTCCCTTTGTGAGAATGGTTGACATGCAGGAAAGGACTATTCAACTCCTTCAAGAGGATATGGATGAAAAGATTGATCCCCCCTTTCGGTGTCCTCCAAATGGTGAAGGCGATGTCGATGTATTCATTCTACCTCATGAAATGGGTTTTCAAGGAAATTAAAAGCCTCAATCTTAGTTTTTGATCCCTCTCTGCCAAATTTGATCTTCTTCAGGGTAACTTGGATACTGGGTCGGCGGGGATGGAACTCTGAAAGGACAAAGAGGATGAGAAAAACATGAAGGATATGCAGGATAGAATGAAAATCTTGGACAACACTCTTAAGAATCACATGCTAGATAATAACCTTTTATGGGTTCTGCAATGGAGTGCTTCAATACAATCAAGCTAGATGCTAGGTCTCCGACTATGAAGCTCAAAGATTAAAAAAATGATGTGGGTGATGCAGGTCCAGGCAAGTGTACACAGTCTACAAAAAAGAATAAGATCCAAGACAGGATCCTAGAGCTCTCATATTTTAATGTGGCAATCAAGAGGGTGTCTAAGGCTAAGAAATAGGTGGAGGGAACTGTACGCCTCTTCTTTCATGATCCATGGTTCCCAAGCTTTCCAAAGGAAAGGGTTAGTAGAAAAGGTTTCACAAATGATGTAAATCAAGTACACAATAACTACTAAAATGGATAACCTGAAATGTAATCAATAAAATGTAAAATCACAAGAAAGGAAAACAAATAAATGCAAACCCCGTAGCGCTTGAAACTTCTATTATCTCTCTCTACTCCTTCTAAAATGTTGTTCTTGATGCTCAATATTGGTGTGGGCAGTGTCTATGACTTGAGAAGCATTGAGAATTTGCTAATTAAAATGAGTGTGTGATCACAAGATAGCTTGAATGCTAGAACCAAACTGACATAGTAATGGTGCATGAGAGCTTTAAATCCTGGATCCTTCAAACGGTTATGAAGGGTTTATTATATAGGAATTGAGGATGAAATGAACGGTTGAGATCAATCCCAAATATAGGGAGATGAATGGTTGAGATCAAAGGGAACTGGAGAAGCCATCAGTAAACTCCACCTCTTCAATTTGTAAAGAGGAGACAGAGTTTGGTTGACTGAAGAGCTAATTGTGAGTTACCTTTTTGAACTGAAGAGGTGGGTGAAGTTACCCATGTGGACTGGAGAGGTGGGTGAAGTTACCCATGTGGACTGGAGAGATGGTTGGAGTAACCCATGTGATATGATTGGAGTTATCTGTTTGAAGATAAATGAATATTTAATTCATTTATTTAATTAAAGTTTTCAACATGTGAGATAATTGAATACTTCAGGCTTACGACTTTACATTAAAAACACTAATTTTCATCTAGTCATTAATGGTTTTTTAATCATTAATTAATCATCTATTTTCCTCTAAATTCATTCCCCAAATCATCTAATCAAATTCCCAAAATTAATTAAATAATTAATTTTATTTAATTAATTAACCTTAATTGATTAATTACCATTAATTAATTAACCTTAATTGATTAATTACCATTAATTAATTAATTAAATTCAATTTCTTATAGTTTAAATTCAAATATTTAAACTTACTAATAAAATTCTTCCAATTAAATTAAGTTCAATTAAATTAATTTAATTTCATTCAATCACAAATGATATAAATCAAGTACACAATAACTACTAAAACAGATAAACTAAAACGTAATCAATAAAATGTATAAGTACAAGAAAGGAAAACAAATAAATGCAAACCCCAAAGCGCTTGAAGCTTCTATTGTCTCTCTCTACTCCTTCTAAAACGTTGTTCTTGATGCTCAGTATTGGTGTGGGCAGCATCTATGACTTGAGAAGCGTCAAGAATTTGCTAATTGAAATGAGTGTGTGATCGCAAGATGGCTTGAATGCTGGAACAAAACTGACATAGTAATGGCACACGAGAGCTTGAAATCATGGATCCTTGAAATGGCTATGAAGGGTTTATTATATAAGAATTGAAGATGAAATGAACGGTTGAGATCAATCCCTGAGATAGGGAGATGAATGGTTGAGATCAAAGGGAACTGGAGAAGCCATCAGTAAACTCCACCTCTTCAATTTGTAAAGAGGAGACAGAGTTTGGTTGACTGAAGAGCTAATTGTGAGTCACCTTTTTGAACTGAAGAGGTGGGTGAAGTTACCCATGTGGACTGGAGAGATGGGTGGAGTAAACCATGTGATCTGATTGGAGTTATCTCTTTGAAGATAAATGAATATTTAATTAAATTTTTCAACATGTGATATAATTGAATTCTTTTTTATTTAGAATTGCTTTATTGAATGAAATTAAATTAATTTAATTTGAAATTAATTTAATTGGAAGAATTTAATTAGTAAGTTTAAATATTTGATTTTAAACTATAGGAAATTGAATTTAATTAATTAATTAATGGTAATTAATTAATTAAGGTTAATTAATTAAATAAAATTAATTAATTAAGGTTAATTAATTAAATAAAATTAATTATTTAATTAATTT
>MU224864.1:358670-372126 GCA_018584345.1 Thuja plicata | reverse complement strand
GAGGAAAATAGATGATTAATTAATGATTAAAAAACCATTAATTAATAGATGAAAATTAGTGTTTTTAATGTAAAGTCGCAAGCCTATCCATTTTTGGGTGTCTACATTTTCCCCTCTTTGATGCGATGTGACTTGTCGCAATGTGTCAAAGAGTTTTTAGATTTGATCCTGTCCCAGCTTGCCCCAGTGATAGCAAGTGGACTATATGCCCCCTCAATAAATTAAGCATAGAAAACGCGTCAGATGAGCATTAATTTGTTGAAAAAGTGAATCACTATATGATGATGATGAATGCATTCCTATGTTAGTTATGATGTTATTGATGATGGATGCATTGATTATATGATCTACTATGCACATGTTTTGGATTTTTCTTATGTAACAATTGAATGCAATCTACCATGCACAAAATTTTTGAGTAATGCATGTGTTAGTTAGAAGGAAGTTAGTTTGGAATGTGATCTCAGGGATTGATTGATAGAGAAGGAATGATAGAAAGGAAAAATTTTCTTTTTTGATAGATATAATTTGATAGAAAGGATGAGTGTCCCAAGTCGCTGCCCCTGTTTCCAATATTTGTCATCATTGCATCTGTTTTTGTATTTTCTAAAATTTTGAAGAGCATCGAATGATCCAGATCACATACCACCTGGATACCGCCATGACCTCTTGATAGCAGGAGTAGAGAGATTGAATAGAAAGAGAACCAAGAGCACCCAAATATTGACCATCTAGGTTCAAGTATGTTCCTTGTTTGAAAAAAAAGAGAGCCAAAAGCACCCAGATATTGACCATCGGGATACCGCTTGTCCTCTGAATTAATCTAAAACAAAGAAACTAAGATAGAACTCCTATGCACCTAGAGTCCATTTGGATAACACTGTGAGCTCTTGATTTCTAAAAGGGAAAGCCAAGCAAACAAGATAGAACTCCTACGCCCCTATAGTCCATCTGGATAGCATCGTGAGCTCTTGTTTGCAACATAAAAAGGGAAAGACCATAGAAATCAAGATAGAACTCCAAAACACTCAGATTCATCTGAATAGCACTGTGAGCTCTTGATTCTATAAAACCAAACAAGCAAAATAAAAGAGAAGGAATGTCCAATTCTTTCCCAGGGTTAATCTCAGATCGTGGAACTACGTGGCTACCAGATAAGTGATAGCACCTACCACATTTATCCTAAATCATCATGGTCCTAAAATCGAAGTGAACATTCAACAGACAATAATCAAAGAAAAATAAGTTATGATCTATCATAGCTACTCTCCTCACATGGTGGATCCTAGAGTAGCGTAAGAACATAACCATAAAATATAGACTAACATCTGAGCGACTTGACTGACCTAGTCAACATTTTGGATGGTTCCTTGATGCAGTTGGATTCTCTTGATTGGCTTGACTCTTTGGATAGGCTTGATGGGCTTGATTGCTTGAGTGTGTCTGGTTTCAGTAATAGATTACTCATATAAGACTGACCTGTCTGGTTTGAGCATGTCCATGACTGTGTAAGATGATTGATATGATTTGATTGATTGATTTTGATCATGTTGGCAGTTGATCAATCTGTGTCAGATAGGCCCAATGCTGGTTTGAAAAGCTCATGATTGTGACAATTGATATATTGATTTGATCATTTTGGGAGCTGATCAAGCTGTGTCAGATGGGCCCAATGCTGATTTGCAAAGCTCATGATTGTGACAATTGATAGATTGGCTTGGTTGCCAGTTGCTTGCTGATTGATCTGATAGATTGATAGAGCTATGTCAGATGAACCCAATGCTGATTTGCAAAGCTCATGATTGTGACATTGATTGACTAGGCGTGATTTCCCTTTTCTCTCTTGATAACCGAGTTGGTTTTATTGCTTTGGATTTTGCAATTTTTTGAATGTTTTTTATGAAGATTGATTTTCTCTTGATATTTTGATCTTTTTAGGATTTTGATGTGTTTTCTGATTTTTTGGATTTTCTCAAGACATTTAGAATCACCCCCTAGTCTGGTGGACCAGTACTAACCATGGATAAGTGTTGGTGCTCAAAGGGGAATGTGCTTCTGGATATAGCTTGGTTAGTCAGTCTTGCATTTGAAATCTGCTCAAGCTTTTGGAGTTCATTGAGTGTGAAGCTGGATTTGAAAAATTGGTGCCTGTTTGCCAGGTTTTTACCAAGGTACCTACTCAATAGCGCTTGTTTGCCAAGTTTTCACTGAGAGAGCGATTTTGTTTCTCTTTATTTTTATTTTTATTTTTTTTTATTTTTTTTGTATTTTTTGGATATGTAGATAGGTGCCTTAACCATAGAGACCTCAAGGGTAGAACCTCTTGAGGTGCATGTTGTTGATGTATCTGGGGAGCTGATCTCCTTCTGGTGTCACTAGTATGAATGCCCCACTCTAGGTAGAGCTGATAATGACAAATGGGCCTAACCAGTTAGGCTCGAACTTTCCGGGTTTGACTTGCTCTGCCTGATTCTTCTGATTTTTCATGAGGACAAGGTCTCCTACCTCAAATGTTCATGGCTTCACCTTCTTATGATAGTTCCTTCTAAGGTGATTTTGATAGCCTTGTAAGTGGTTAAAGGCATGCTATCTTCTTTCATCTAGTAACTCTAGTTCATTGAGCCTTGCTACTCTATAGTCTTCATCTAAAACTAGGTTCTTCAATGATATCCTTAGGGATGGAATTTCCACTTTGAGAGGTAATACCACCTCTGATCCATAGACTAGGGAGAAAGGAGTGGCTCATGTAGGTGTTCTCACACTAGTTCTGTATGCCCATAATGCGGGACTAAGCTATAAATGCCAGTCTTGCCCTGATTCGTTCACTATTTTCTTCAAGATTTTCAAGATTGTCTTGTTTGTAGCTTTGGCTTGGTCATTCCGTTGAAGGTAATAAAATGAGGAGAACCCTTGTTTGATATGGAACTATTCACGTAGCTCTTTAACATCCTTGTTCTGGAAAGATGTACCATGATTTTTTAGGATAGTTGGAGGGATCCCGTATCGACAGATAATGTGGTTAAGTATGAAAATTGCTATTTGCTTTCCAGTTATGTAAGTGAGAGGAATTTCTTCCACCCACTTGGTGAAATACTCTTTTGTTGCTATGATGTATTTGTGTCTATTTGCTGAAGAAGGTGTAATTTTTCCCACTAGGTCAAATCCCCACATTGAAAATGGCAATGGTGATGTAATAGGATTTAGTTCCTAGGCTGGTGCATGGATGAGGTCTCCATGAATCTGACACTGTCTACACCTTTGTACATGTTTGTGTGCGTCTATCTCTATTTTGGGCCAATAGTAACCCATGCGGATGATCTTCTTAGCTAAGTTGTTGCCACCTTCATGGGTTCCACAAATTCCTTCATGTACCTCGTACAAAGCTTTCTTGGATTCCATGGAAGTGAGACATCATAGTAGTGTTCCATCTAGACTTCATCTATATAAAGTAGTTGAGAGGATGGTGTACCTAGAGGCTTGGTGAATGAGGGACTTTCTCTAGTTCCTAGACAAGTTGGGAGGTAAGACATTATTTTGGAGATAGTTATAGACATCTTGGTACCATGGGGATTTAGGGCCAACAAGGACACATGTTGATTCTGTGATGGATGCCTGATGTGATGGCACCAAGAGTTGCTCCACTAGAAACTGGAATTTTGTTTTATTGCCTAGCATATCAATCAATGATGCTATGGTAGCCATCGCATTGGCAGCTTTGTTCTATGCTTTTGGGACTTGCTCAAAGAAGATGTAATTGAACTTGGTGCGTAGTTTTTCCATCTGTTCTCTATATGGTATGATCTTCTCATCTTTGGTCGTATAATCAATGTTGACTTGACTGATGACCAACTATGAATCTCCAAAGACTTTAAGGTTCTTGATTCTCCATTGAATTGCTATCTTTAGACCAATGACTAGTACTTCATATTCTGCTATGTTGTTGGTGCACAGGAAGATAAGTCTGAAAGACTTTGGAATTGTATCATGATCTGGAGTGATAAGCACTATCCTTGCCCCCACACCATGGTTTGTACATGATCCATCAAAATAAAGTTGTCATACCTTGATCGCCGGTTGTAGTGTCATAATAGATTCATTAGGAAAGTCAGAAATAATAGGCTGATGGTCTTGAATGGGTGCCTATGCTAGTTGATCTGTGATCACTTGTCCTTTGATGGCCTTTCTGTCTACGTACTTAATGTCAAACTCACTCAAGATCATTACCCACTTTGCCAGTCATCCCGTGAGCGCTACTTTGCTTAGGAGGTACTTTAAAGGATCAATATGGGAAATCAAATTTGTTTGGTGACTCAACATATAATGTCTCAGCTTCTGGGAAGTGAAAACAACTACAAGGCATGACTTCTCAATTGGTGTATAGTTTAGCTCATATCCAACCAATGTTCTTCTTAGATAGTAGATGACCCTCTCTTTACCTGTGTCATCATGTTGTGCCAAGGGGACACCTAATGCTGACTCTGTCGTTGAGATATAGAGAAGTAATGGTCTACCTTGGACTGGTGGCACCAATATAGGAGACTTTAGAAGGTAGTCCTTGAAGACTTGGAATGCCTGTTCGCATTGCTCTATCCATATGAATTTGATGTCTTTGTGCAGTAGATGTTGGAATGGGTGGCACTTATCTGCTAGCTGAGCTATGAAGTTCCTGATTGATTGGAGCCTTCCTTGTAACCCTCTTAGTTGTCTTAGGTTTGATGGTGGAGGCATGTCCAATATCGCTTTGACTTTTGATGGGTCCACTTCAATTCCTCTATGTGACACTATGAACCCCAGTAGCTTTCTCACTGTGACACCGAATGCACATTTCGTTGGGTTTAGATGGACCTTTAACTCCTGTATTCTGTCAAAGATTGGTCCCAATACTTGTAGATGATCTTTGCAAAGTATTGACTTGGCTAGTATGTCATCCACATAATCTTCCATTGTTTTGTGGATGAGATTCATGAAATATAGTTGTCATAGCCCTTTGATATGTCGCTCTGGCATACTTTAGACCAAATGACATGGAATTAAAACAATATGTCCCCCAAGGACATGTGAAATTTTTTTTGTGTTGGTCCTCTGGTGTGATCCTTATTTGATTATACCCTGAAAATCCATGCATGAGTGATAGCATTTGATGTCCAATAGTTAGATCTACTATCATATCAATGTTGGGTAATGGAAAGTCATCTTTGGGACAAGCTATGTTGAGATCCCTGAAGTTTGTGCAAATTCATATATGACTACTATGCTTTGTAACTGGTACCAGGTTAGATATCTTGTCTACGTATGGTATAGGTCTTATGAACTTAGCATCTAGGAGCTTCTTCAACTCTACCTTGACTAGAAATGCAACATGGGGATGCATCTTTCTCAGCTTCTGCTTGACAGGTTTAGCGTTGGGTAGCAATGGGAGATGATGTAATACTAGCTATGGATCTAGTCCTAGCATATCTGAGTAGGACCATGCAAAATTGATCATCCTTGCTTTAAAGAAGCTGATAAATTGTTCTCTCTCCTCAGGGGTGAGTGGTTTTTCCAAGTATATGTTTTTTGGGTTCTTTTCATCTCCCAAATTGACTTCCTCTATTTCTTTTGCTAGTAATGCTGATTCTCCTCTATCAAGGGGAGGAGTTCCTTCTTTCCATCTTCTAGTGCCTCAGTGAGGTTTTTGCTAGAAGATACATCTTGTTTTAGCTTTTTATCATTCTTTTGTTCTTTTTTATTTTGTGGACTAGAAAGAGGAGCTGTCTCCCCAAAATATACCACTCTGTCGAGGTCAATGGAGAAGCCTACCTTGTGGTCTCCTGATGGAATTCCTTCCCTAAGTCCCATGAAATTAGCTATAGCCTCATCTTTCTCAAAGACATCTAAATTAGGTGGTCCTTGTTGATCCCACTCTATGAGCTTTGGGTGTACAAGACAGATACTTTCATGGTTGTTTGACTATGGTTGACTGAAAGGGAATACATATATGGTTCCTACAAAACTAGACAGTGATGTGGACGCACCACTTGAGGTCTAATAAATGACATGCTTGTCTATGCAGGTTTGTTCGATGATGGATAGTTGGTCAAATAAGTCTTCTAGGTTTATGATAGTGTCTGACCGAGGGGAATAATCTGGGATTGACAGTTCAGAGTCGTGAAGGGATCTCCACTCATACTCATGGGAGTCAGTCTCAATAAAATGCTTGTTAGATGTCTCACTTCCTTGGTTATCATTGATTTCTATGTGGAGGTCTATTTGGGCTTGTGTAGTTCCCTCTTCGGCGGGCAACAACTATGCTAATATGTTGCTTATCAAGACATGTCCTGTGTTGTGCCCCCGGTGCATCTCTACTATTTGTTCCTGATTAACTTGAATGTCTTGGATTACAGGACTGGTTCTTTGTTGTCCATAGCCCAACCCTCTTGTGTTTCTCTGGGTTGGCGGGAGAGACAATTTCATTATGCCTTGTTGTCTTGCCCCTAGCCTGGTTGTACCATCGTACCCAAATCTTTGTAACATTGTGTAACCATTACCATAGTTTGACAAAGGTAGGTGTGGTTGGATTGTCTCTAGTGGGTCCTGGTATAACCAGGTACTAATGTCTTGTTCAAATGGCCTTTCTTCCACTATGTCTCCCCATCAGACAAAGGTTGTGGGCAGACATCTGAATAGAATAGGCTGCGAAGTTTTTGTTATAATAACAGGTTGTGGTATGCCATAAGTTCTTGGGCTCTGAGGCATGTGCATGGTGGTGAAAGCCTCTTCATACCTATACTCACCACAGCCTTTGTCGGTGATGGATATTTTGCCTACTTTTTGTGTGATATCCTAAAGATTATAATTTGAAGACGAGGGAAAACTTGCATTTTGGTTAATGGCTATCTTTCCTGTTGTCTGCATGACATCCTTGGGATTCGAACTTGAAGAGGATGGGATGCTTGCATCTTGGTTTGATGGTACCTGGTTATCAATGCTGATTTGGACCGCATTACAGTATTGGAAAGGATTGGGACCTCCCTCTATGATGATTTCCTCTCCCTAGTGTTGGAACTTGATGCATTGATGGTATGTCAAAGGTACGGCTTGCATTTCATGTATCTAGGGTCTCCCTAGTAGCATGTTGTGTCCCAACTCAAGGTCTAAGATTTGGAAGGGAGTATTTTTTACCACTGGACCAATACGGACATGTAGAATGATAATACCTTTAGAGGACCTTTCCTCTTCATCATAAGCTCTGATATTTATCCTCCTTGTGACATCAATGCTTGATTCTGAATATCCCAGCTTCTTGATTAACTTTAGATTACAGATGTTTAACCCATCTCCACCATCAACAAGGACCCTACGGATAGCACTTTTGTGGACCTGGACAAGTAAGTGTAAAGGATCATTATGCAAGGTTTTATGCGGTGGCACATCACAATTTGTGAATGTGGCATGTTTGTTAGCAGCTATATGGTTGACCATCGTTTGGAAGCTCTCAGGTGTTATGTCCCTTGGGAAAACTACATTTTGAAAGGCTTGCTCAAGTGCCAGTTTATGCTATGGAGATATGCGCAATAGGTCAAACATGGAGATCTGGGCAGGTGTGTGCTTTAGTTGGTCCACTATGCTTGTTTGTGGATCTGAGTTTGCTTTAGGATTGGCTAATACAGTAGATGAGGATGGTACTCCTTGCAAGACGACTCTGGCATGACGCATTGTTATAGCACATTTGTTACCTTGGTCTTTGATAGTGATCGTAGCCACATGGCTATCTAAAGGATTGAGGCAATTGATAACATTATCACTATTGGCATATGTATAGTTGATTTGTTTTTCTAGTCCACCAGACCCAGAAGCCTTTCCCTTGTTGTGTTCATGAAAGGTAACGTTAAAAATAGTGTGATTAGTTGTGCCTTCGGTTTGGGTATTTGTCACATTGATGGTCCCTGTGTCAATCAGGTCTTGGATAGCATGTTTCAATCGGTAACAGTTGGATGTTTTATGTCCTTTTAACTGATGGAACTTGCAGAAGTCTTTGTCATTATACCACCTTGGTTTGTTTTCATCCTGTTCAAAGTCCCTAATTTTTGGGAGAGTGATAGCATTTTATTGTATCAACTTTCATAAAGCTTATTCTATCGGCTCTCCCAATGGTGTGAAATCTCGTTGCTAGAATTGGAATCATGGTCTGCGTTGATTCTGTTGTTGACTGTTTGACACAGCGGCCGCTTGTACAGGAGGAGGTTGGTTTTGGGTGTATGCTTGTTGAGTGGGCCCTATGGTTTTTTGGTTGGCTACAGGTACGCCTTGCAGTGACACCTTGGTTTGTGCATAGTTGACTGTCTTCACATCAATGACACCATCGCTAGTGACATTTTTGTTTTTGTTCCACTACTTAGCTTTGTCCGTTGCATTTTTATTTGTATTTGTTTGTGTGGGATCTATAAGGATTCCTCATTTGACTAAGTTCTTCTTAGAATGAACTCCTCTTTCAATGATTTGTGTGAAGTTTGGAGCTAACTATAACTCTGTTGTGAATGACATGTCTAGAATTAGATTGTCAACAAACATGACTATCAAGTCTTGTTCAGGCACATTATATGTTATGTGGTTTTCCGTATTCCTCCATCTCTATAGGAATTTCACAAAAGACTCTCCATCCTTCTATTTGATATTACAAAGGTCCTTGATGCTGACCTTGCGCTCGATGTTATGATGGAAGTGAGCTATGAACTTTTTAGCTAGTTCACCCTAGGACTAAATGTCGTGAGGTAAATGTGAGAACCATTCCTTTGCTGGTCCGGCCAAGCTTTGCAGGAATAGTCACATTAAATATGTCTCATCATGGGTGACTTTGACACAACTAGCAAAAAACTCTCAGATATGTTCAATAGGGTTGGTACTGCCCCTATATTTGTCAAATTTTGGTACCCAGAAGTGATTTGGGAACAGAGACATGTGGAGAGAATGGTCAAAGGGGTATGGGTATAAATCCTCTGTGGCGTAGGATTTAGTTTTCCTCTGATTTTGCATATCCATCATTTGGGTTCGAAGGTTTTGCATTTGTTGCATTAACATGTTCGTTTGATATTGAGGTTGGTGTGTGAGGGTGTTCCTCTAGGCTGTAGTGGGTATGAGGATGCGCCTCTGTGTCCCTTGAGTAGGAACATAGGATTTCATCACGGGGACTTGATATTGATTTCCCATCGAGTGATTTGTAAATGGGGGCACATGAGTAGCCCATGGTGGGTTTTCATGAGTTTGATGTTGTGATTGAAACTGGGGTTGATACCGCTGCTGCTGAGGTTGGGGTTGAAGCTGGGGTTGTTGTTGCTGAGTTTGGAATTGAGGCAACTGAACCTGGGATTGCTGCTGCAGGGGTTGGATTTGAGGCAACTGAAGCTGGGGTTGTTGTTGTAGGGGTTGGATTTGAGGCAACTAAAGCTGGGGTTTATGTTGAGGGGGTTGGAATTTAGGCAATTAAAGCTGGGGTTGCTGTTGTGGGGGTTGGATTTGAGGCAACTGAAGCTGGGGTTTCTATTGCAAGGGTTGGATTGATGTCAAAATGGGAAAATATGTAGCCTTGGGTGGGCATTGATTGTAAGTCGTTCCTACAAAGATGGATCCCTGTGGGCATGAGGTGTTGATCCAAGACTAGTGTGAATTGACTGCAGCAGCAGCATAGTTTTAGAACAGTTGGTGTTTGGTGGGATGGAAGGCATAGCATGAGAGCTTGATTGTCTTGGCCATGAGACCAAAGGTGGAGGCATACTAGTGACCATGGGTGCACTTAGTTGCAAGCCTATCATGCTTTGAGTGGAAGATGTGTTGGCCTGGGTTGGGTCATTGGTTTGACTGGGTATAGTCTGCATTGATGTAGGTAAGACCAATGGTGAAAATATTTGAGACACAACAAGTAGTATCTGAGGAGGCTGAGTAGTGTTTTGACCTACGAGAGGGTTTTCAGGCCATATAGTTGATATACTGAATTCAACGGGGAGTTTGACTCCTTTCTTTATTAGCATGGCTAAGTAATATTCAGGGTTCCTCTCTACAACAATGTCAACTACTTTTGTGGAGTAAGCATCTTGCTCCACATCTTCAAGATCTACTTCTGTGATATCTTGGAAAAAGGCTGCCCCACAGGGTTGTTCAATGAATAGAGTAGAACTGGTATTCACAAAAGGATCATTCTCTTTCTCTGTTTCCCAAGTGGGGAATATGTTGATATGTGACTCATCAAGTTGAGTTCTAGCCTTAGACCTTGTGTAAGGCCCTCCATGAGGTGTTTGAGACATAGTGCGGTCTAGGTTTTGTAACTAAAACAAGTGATATAAAGAAAACAAGGAAGAAGATCCTTTCTGAGGAAGTCCGAGTTATGTTTTGGACAAGGGTAATTCTAAGGACAGATTTTGATATAGCTTGATCTCAAAGTGGTGATGATAAAAAGATAAGATTTTCTGACCTTTGCCTTGGACGAAGTCACTTTGATAAAGATGATGATGTTTGATATGATGAGATCAAGGTATTTTGAGTCTGAGCTTTCAAACTAACAATGTTTTTGACAATAATCATGCTATACAAAGAAGGGATAATCTTTAATGTTTAAAGATTCACACAATGTTCTTCACATTTTCCTAGGATAGACACTAGTTTTGGACACCAAATGAAGATTTATTTCAAGGTTCTTAGGTCAAAACAAGAATAAAGTATCTCTGGTCAATTGCAATACAACTCCATCGATTGTGATAAAGTAAATGGTCGATTGCGGTAATAAACATGACGATTGCGGCAATAAACAAGTTAATTGTGGCAGACTTCCTTCAATTGTGGCACAATGCAGGCAATTGCGGTAAAAAGGAAATAGTCTCAAAAAGACTAAGAGATTGGAATCACTACTTGACCATTTTGATATTTTTGGAGCAATGCTTCTGATTTGCAAGACAGTTGACATTGACAACCCTAGAATTTAACACGTTTGACTCATTTTGACAGTTTGGATGTTTTTTTTTGCATTTTTAGAAACTAATCAAAGGAACAAACATGACAAACACTGTGTTTTGAAGAATGAAGACTGAAAATGTGTATG
The DNA here is from genome assembly GCA_018584345.1 of Thuja plicata. NCBI lineage: Eukaryota > Viridiplantae > Streptophyta > Pinopsida > Cupressales > Cupressaceae > Thuja > Thuja plicata. The sequence continues at coordinate 361,058 of MU224864.1, read as the reverse complement.
TTCTACAACTTTTTCAAGTTGCAAGGTTATCACGAGGTCTCAACAATGAAAAATCAGATTAATCTAGGTCAATGGCTTCAATATACAATGTTATAGGCCTAATGCTTGAATGTCCATTAGCTCACATAGCAATTGTCATGCTACTAGGACATGAAGGTCCACAACGTAGGTGCCCATGTTTTTTCCATTTCCAGGTATTGTTTTTTTGGAGTGAAGATCTCTTTAACTACACAAATACTGTGGGACACATATGTTGGGGATCTTGGGGGGAAATTCTGCAACCCCTTGCACTATAATAAGGTACCTGTTTAGAGGTTAAATGGGTTGGCCTCTAATTAATCAAGGTTGTAGTAAGGGTCTGTGGTGTCTCTCCAATTAGTTTGTATGTATGTAACTCACTTAAGAGCCTAGTTGATCACGCTGGCTCCTTAGGGATATTCACCTGATCTAGACTATTACCAACACACCTCGCCCTAGCTTGGCTAGATAAGATGGAACTTTGGTTTGCACCTTGTTTATATACCGATCAGAAGGATTACCATTTTAAGGTCATTCTCTAAGAAAGAAGCGCATTCCCATAGGCCTTTCTAAGAAAGTATAAAGGTTTATAATCTAACAGTATATGCAAGTGCACCCAAAACTCCAGACACAAGGTAAATCGATTAAACTCCAAAATTTTGAAATGTGAACTAAGCTACACCACCATACAAGCACCAATGTTCAATTTTAAGCCCAAAAGTAGGTGTTGATTGCTTTGTTCAATTTTAATGCACCAATCTCAAATATTTTTTGCCTTTGTTCAATTTTAGCCCCCACGTCAATTTTAAGCCCAAATTTGAAGTGTAAAATGTGAGATGTTTGGACAAACACTATTCTTTTTAAACCCAAATCGACAAGTGAATTCCTTTTAGTTTTCTTTGTTTAAATAGGTTAGTATCAAAAAGGATTTTTTTTGCGAAATGAGAGTATACGTAACTTTGAAACGATGAATGACACTTACCAACAACTTACCCTTCCTATTCATGGGAATTTGTCATCCTGCAGAAAAATAAAGAAAGTATCATATTTTCAAATAGCAAGATGAAGAATTTGGCCTTGATGAGCAATCTTCCAGGTGATTGCGGTGATGCACAGGTAATTGCAGTAAATAATAGGTGATTGCGACCCAGAATTAGCAATTGCGGCAAAGAATTCTCAGTTGCGGTAATGCACAACCAATTATGGTCTGGATCGGTCAATTGCGGTCTTTGTCTGTCGATTGCAGTAGAATTATTCCAATTACGACACCAGTGAGTCAATTGCGACAGACTGTAGAAAAGATAAAGACCCAGAAGATGACAGAAAATAAATGCGAAAACCTACAATTGATTGTGGTATTAAACCAGTCGTTTGCGGCACAATTTTGTCAATTGCGGCAAAGTACCAGCAATTACGAAATAACACAGATGTCAAAAAAAATATAGATTTTTAGATTTGTGGCCATACGGTCATGGTTGATCAATTATGTTTATCATCCGCAAGAGATAATCGGGATGTTCATTTCATGTCGGGTTCACCAAAATGTATGCCTCCTCTTTCATGATCCATGGTTCCCAAGATTTCCAAAGGCAAGGGTTAGTAGCAAAGGTTTCACAAATGATATAAATCAAGTACACAATAACTACTAAAATGGATAAACTTAACATAATCAATGAAATGTACAAGCACAAGAAAGGAAAACAAATAAATGCAAACCCCGCAGTGCTTGAAGCTTCTATTGTCTCTCTCTACTCCTTCCAAAATGATGTTCTTGATGCTCAGTATTGGTGTGGGCAGCGTCTATGACTTGAGAAGCGTTGAGAATTTGCTAATTGAAACAAGTGTGTGATCGCAAGATGGCTTGAATGCTAGAACCAAACTGACATAGTAATGGTGCACGAGAGCTTGAAATCCTAGATCCTTCAAATGGTTATGAAGGGTTTATTATACAGGAATTGAGGATGAAATGAATGGTTGAGATCAATCCCAGAGATAGGGAGATGAACGGTTGAGATCAAAGGGAACTGGAGAAGCCATCAGTAAACTCCACCTCTTCAATTTGTAAAGAGGAGATAGAGTTTGGTTGACTAAAGAGCTAATTGTGAGTTACCTTTTTGAATTGAAGAGGTGGGTGAAGTTACCCATGTGGACTGGAGAGGTGGGTGAAGTTACCCATGTGGACTGGAGAGATGGGTGGAATAACCCATGTGATCTGATTGGAGTTGTCTCTTTGAAGATAAATAAATATTTAATTCATTTATTTAATTAAAGTTTTCAACATGTGAGAAAATTGAATTCTTTTTGATTTAGAATTGCTTTATTGAATGAAATTAAATTAATTTAATTGGAAGAATTTAATTAGTAAGTTTA